>JAVGVS010000036.1:2648980-2680182 GCA_032718565.1 Distichodus sexfasciatus | reverse complement strand
AACGAAAACGTTAATGGAAATAAATAATTAGACTATATTGTGACTTTTTATTTGAAGAAAAAGGAACAAAGGCTTCTTATAAAACTCTTATAAAATTCCCAAACATGCCCACATTCTCCTTCCTGTCACTTAAATATGTTTTTTATTCATGAACACAGAGAGGCACGGTCTTAAAGAGCCCAAGAAAACTGAGGAACTTCAAAACAAGATTCTAAATTGCTTGAAGGACCATGTGGCCTGCAGCAGCGGAATGAACTGCCAAAGTCACTTGTCAAAACTCTTGGGCAAGTTGCCGGAACTGCGCACCTTGTGCACGCAGGGACTCCAGCGCATCTTCTACCTAAAGCTCGAAGATTTGGTTCCAACGCCTGCCATCATCGACAAACTCTTTCGAGACACTTTACCATTCTGAACACATGTCTACTGTGGATCTGTAAGCTTTCCACTGGAACTCTGTAGGGCGAAAAAGAGAATTTTCTACGCGCCTTCTTCCAAAGTTCACGGAGTTGCTGTGGATTAAAGACGTCTTCAGGAGGAAAGAGCAGTAACGAAAAAGACTTGTGCGGAAAATCTTGTAGCTGAGAAATATTTTTTTTGTGTGGATAAGGGACAACTAATCAGTCTTAAAAATAAAGGTACCAAAACTGGTTCTTTGGAATGGTGCCATAAAAGGAACAATTTTTGTTTTCCCCAAAGAGCTAATTAGATATTGTTCTTTAAATTGATTTGGAAGATTTTTGCCTCAAATAACCTTTTACATAATTCAAAGATACTGTGCTGCATAGTTTATAGATTCTTCCTCAAACCAAGAACCCAAACAAAGAACCACTTCGGAACCTTTACCTTTAAGATGTGTTTGTTAATAGTTTTTTATTTCGTTGATTAACACATTTGTTGAAAGTGAGGTTAAATGTGTTTGTGTTGTCAGAATATAAGGAGCATGTTATATAGCTAGAGAGTCGTACAGGTGAGACTATAACGGACAGAGGATGAGAACTATCCAAAAAATGAACCACCAAAACTGACATTATACTGGCATTTGTTAATAGATTGTTTATGGGATATTTGGGGATCAGGAAAGTCTGGACATTTGATTCTAGACATAAGGGAACATAATAAGACCAACTTTAACTGTGTTTATGATTTAATAGTGCACCGAAATATTGCTGTTTTTTACGATACTTGTCATGTTTTTACAGGCCGCATAATATGCATGGAAATTATGAGCTACTCTGTTCTCCAGCACTTTGTAATTTCATATTGAAATAACGTTCGTGAGACTTACGTGCAAATGGTTTTACTTTCCTAACAGTATGGTCATGCATTACGATCCATTGTTTTTAATGAAAAAAAAAATATGCCACTGTTTTTTGCAATGCATTCTGTGTAATATTTCAAAGGTACCTGCTATGAATTTAGTGCTTTGCAAAATAAATTCGTGAAGTAAGACTTCTTTGCGCTTTTTAAAACAATATTTTCTTGCCTTATTTTCTGTGACCAATGTTGGGTAAAACAAACCCTTACTTTATCCATGTTTTGTCGTTTCGTTTATTTCTACTTACGCACCTCGTTCCTGAATATAGAACTAGCATATACGAAATAGCCTTTGTAAATAAAATTCGTTTGGTTAATTTTAGAAAAGTAATTGCAGTGTACAGAGGTTTATTCACGAAAATAATTAAATCAACAACGCATAATAAAATGCAAACGAAACTGAATAGTTTGTGAAATTGGATATTTATTAAAACAAGTCTTTAAAACGATGCCTAATAATAATAATAATAATAATAATAATAATAATAATAATAATAATAATAATAATAATAATAATAATAGGTTTATTAATAATAATAGGTTTACTTGTATAGCACCTTTACCATGCTTTAGAAAGCAGCCACAAAGAAGCAATTAATAAACTTCAACACAAGAATTTATAAAACAAAGAGGAAAAAGTGGAACTTAATATTAAAGATGGAAGGACCTTTACCCGTGTGAAATGGAAATAATTTTTACAAAGAAAAAAAAAAAGAAAATAACTTGAATTGACTGGCATATATTTTTATTTGCTCAAAACAAACCCTAGGAGGGTGAGGAGTAAAATGGATGGAGCTCAACTATTATCATCTGTTAATATCTATCTGTCCTACCAAACAATATGGGGTTACTGTCTTTCAAGTAAGAGCAACAACAAGGGAAACAGTGCATTTTAACATGGTGGTTAAAGGTTACTTCAAGGTTCCCAGCATTAAGGTCTTATCACCGAGATTTCATTCTCTGCTTCCGTTACACGTGCTGTCAGTAAGTCCAGGATATATTCATCATTTCCCATTAACAATAAACAACAGTCACACATTTTGAAATCCAACATTTAAAGCATGTTTTAAAGCCTTTAGTATTAAATCTAAAACCAGGACTCTGCACAAAGCATGCTGTTCACTGTAAACCGCAGTCTTTTTTTTTTTAAACAATGAAGCTCACAGTGCGTAGATTTGCATTCAATATCCATGATAATTTCTCAGTTGTATTTGTGTATTGTGAATGTGACATGATGTCAAGGTCTAATTTTGTCTAGTCATATTAAGGCATAATGTTTCTACAAAAACACCTGTCATTTTAGCACAGCGTGGATAAACAAGTCTTCACTGGAAACATTAGCACCCGTTACACCATTATTTTGGTAATAAGAATGGCCTTATTGTACTTTTGAAAATGAATTGTTAACACCTTAGGGAAATACAGCAATGTCAAATTCAGATATAGAATAACTAGAAAATAAGGAAATAGTTCTTATTATTGGAAATATACAGGAAAAACTGTGTGGGAAGGTAAATTTATTAAACTGCTTTACCAAAAAAAAAAAAAAAAAAAAAAAAAAACACAAACATGTTTAGAAATGCATAAACATATAAGTCGTGTTTTACATCTATATAACCAGTAAAATATATTGTATTGAGAAAAAAATGAAATATGAATATCACTTCCTCCTTATTTCCTAGAATGGAATCAGCAGTTAAAGATATTTTTCTTGATTTATTCTGTTCACGTAAATAAAACCGTCATGTGCCACAACACAGGCCAAAACATCATCCACGTACAGTGGTAAACAAGCGCACTACCTTCAACGAAATTCTTCACCTCATGACTTTATTGGGCCAAGATAAAACACAGCCGCGAAAAAGGTTAATCACTCAAGGCAAAGTCCACTTAGTTCCACTTAAACTGCACCTTAATTCCCGCTAATCTGCCATAAAGATATGACGTGCAGGTGACCTCAATAAATAACAGTTTACTAAGTAAAAAGTAAAAATATAATGAAAATGAATTTAGAATCAACTGAAATATGACGGTAATGTGTGCATTTCTGGTGCCTATATTTTTACTTTTAAGCAAAAATCAGTCCTTGTTTATTTCCACAATAAGGTAAAAATGTGGCAAATCCCATCCATTTACTTCATTTCTAAAACCCAACTTACTTAGCTAATCATTTAGCAAGCTAGCTAACAGAAACACACAGTAAATAGCACATTAAAGCAAATTATAAACCACACTTTACTGTTAACATTTTATCCAAATGAGTCTTTTTTTGTCAAAAGGGGACTTTTAGAGTAAAGTGAATGTGTTTAATCAGCATTCATCAGTATAAGAACATGTTTTATGACATCAGCATACAGAAAATGTTCATGTAAAAAGTGGGGCAAACTCTAGACAGGGCAGAAACAGTCATAACTAATGTCTGGCATACTGTAGAATTCTGTACAATACCCAAAAAGTTAAGAAAACTAATGCAAGTAATTTATTTTCTCTCAGTAACATCCCCAGTGCCATTTGTATTCAGGTTCCATTCACTAGCATAAAGTCCTAAAGACATGACACTCTGAACACACTTCTGTTGACACCATTAAAGACCCTTTACTCCATGAGTAAATCACATTTTTAATCATTTAATTCTGGATCGCCGGTGATGTTATACAGCTAATCGCAACTTACCAGACTTTATTTTTATTTTGTTTTTTATCCTAAGCCAGTACCTTCTATAGTTAGAGCACACACGTTCCATAGTATATATGTATTATTTAAACCTCCAATTCTCTACAAGCTTTTTCAATCAGGACAGATTACACTTAACGGTAGAGCTGGGCGATATGAACAAAAACATCACGATATTTTTTGTCATGTTGATCGATTTCAATAATTACCACACTATATTATCATATTGTGTTTTTTTTTTTTAATGTTTTGTTTTTTTGGATTCTTATACTGACTGAATGAGCAAGTTAAGATAATCAAACAATATTGAACAAATAATTTTCAACAAATTTCTACTTGAAGAGCTCTGAGAACTGGGACAAAAAAATTGCCGCTGCCAAAGAACAGCTAAAGAGAGCTGTCAAAACCCCACCTGCTAGAGCACTTTCTCGGTGCTTGCTGTTGCTAAATTACGAAAAGCGTCATCTGGTACTTTCACATTCGTATTTTATTAGCTTTTTCCCAGGAGGCATTTGTTGTCAAAGCGTCCGCCGTAACTATAAAGCGCTGCATTTTCACCGCCTTTTTCACTCACCACGACATCTTTTCTAAGGACATACTTAATGCTACGTGACGGGTGCGCTTGCGCTTAATCTTGAGGACTCCAACTGGTGGCAGTGTACACCATAAAAGCGCCAGTC
Organism: Distichodus sexfasciatus; assembly: GCA_032718565.1. Taxonomy (NCBI): domain Eukaryota; kingdom Metazoa; phylum Chordata; class Actinopteri; order Characiformes; family Distichodontidae; genus Distichodus; species Distichodus sexfasciatus. The sequence continues at coordinate 2,675,515 of JAVGVS010000036.1, read as the reverse complement.
TGCCGTTAAGTGACAGAAGAAGAGGAAGAAGTAGAAAGCGGCAGTGAGAGAAAACATTCTGCTGTGAAATGAGGAAGCTACGTGATTGGCCAAAGATACTCAACGCGCTGCAGCATAGTTGACAAACAAGTATGATCGAATTTTAGCAGTGAAATTCAGACACTCACCTGAATTAAAATCAGAAGGTCAGAGTGCACAAGGGCAAGGTTTTGGAAGTTCAAGCTGTTTGGAAGCTGCCACTGGTGTTCTAAAAGTTCCCCCAAAACTGTAGCTCCAGATTTCTCTCCCTTTTGTCCACTTCTCTGCATGGGATTACTCTTTGCTACATAAAATAAAACAAGACAGACATAGTGTCAAAATACTGAATATAGGGCTAAAGATATACTCAACTACTGCCTCCAGAAACACTTTGACCTATAATATGTATGAAGCCACTTTCTAATATACTGGCATATTACTGAAGTTTGATGGACATATTTATGAGTTTAATTTAACTAAAAGCTACATGGTACTCTAGGTCCAGGATCAAGATTGCACATTGTAACAATGCAGGATGTGCAATATTAGACAAGTCATTAAATTAAACACACCGGGCCCATTTCTGGTCACTTTTTGGTTCTCATTTTCCCAAACTAATCCCCAAATGAAGTCAGACTGGCATAGCATCATTTAATCAGGTTTAGGCGGTCATATATAAAGTACTAAACTAATACAAGAAATGTTTCCAGAGTGAAACGTTATTTCTCATCTTTTTGAAACAGCCAATTATTCTAGAATGACTATTCCCAAATCGAGCGAAGTAATTTGGCTTTTGAAAAGTGATTTGCAGTTGTAATGTTAATTTTTCCACAGTATCGTGCAGTTTAAACACTTAACCTTAAAATCCCTTTCTTGAGGCAACACTAGGCATTGACGTTTAAAACCTGTTCAAATCTCGCTGTTGTGTTTGTGACGTTAATAAAGTGAAGTTAGCAAGCTAGCTATCTTGTTAGCCAATCGGACTGCAAAGGGTCTGTTTAGAGCCCACTAACCGTGAATACAGAGCGATGGGAGTGTGGCTTAAGACTAATAATGTTGTGGTGGTTTACTACAAGCGTTTTAACGTGATGACCAGCTGTAATACTTACACTGCAGGTTCATCTCCAACAGCCGTTACCACGGCGTGGCGCTGCACGCGGGGGCTCCACAGCCCTCGCGCCATCTTCGAACTGTCCTCCGATAGGCTGCTTACGGATGACGCCACAGACGACGAAGTTTCCACAGACAATTTGTAGCCATGGACTATTTATTTGATGGAATCCAAAAAGCGAGTGTGTGTGTTTGTTTAGTTTAGTTAAGACATTTATTTCATTGCCTTGTTCTTGCGTTGCATTGGGAAAGTAATGTTAAATGGATAAAAGAAAAAAAAAGAAGGTTAAACCTACTAAAAGTTTAGTTTTGCGTCAAACTCTTGTTTGCAGTGCGTCATGGAGTGGGCGTGGCAAATTAATTGTTACGTGGTCGTTGACCAATAGACGTTTAAAGCCCTTCTCTAAGACCCGCCCACTCGGGGAAAATACGCTGAAATTTAGAAGCTAAATTTAATGACAAAATGACACGAAACTATCATTCAATACCAAATGCAAGATTATTTATTCGTCACACATACAGTTATGTACATGAACAACATCAGCCCTACTTCTGCCGTGTGCCCGTGAATTGTTTACAAATAAATGTTATTAAATTCAACACTGAAAAGGCTACAACTAAGATAATACAAGTATATAGAAATGTATTTATTCTAAATAAACATATACGTACTGTAAAGTGCAGTGGGCTACATTCCTGATGATGTAAACCGACTTGAATGACATGACAGCAGATGAAATTTACTGAGTTCGAGTTCGTTCATTCATTCTCTGAACCGCTGAATCCCAACAGGGGTCGCGGGGGACACCGGAGCCTATCCTGGGAATTTACGGGCGCAAGGCGGGGAACAACCCTGGGCAGGCGCCAACACACCACAGGGCACACACACTCACACAATCACACTCACATTCACACTTTACCGGGCCAATTTAGAGCCACCAATTAACCTATAGTGCATGCATTTGGCCTGTGGGAGCAAGCCCACGCAAATATGGGAGAGCATGCAAGCTCCACACAGAAAAGCCGTACAGCTGTCCCTGGGTTTCAAACCCAGGACCTTCTCGCTGTGAGGCGGCAGCGCGAACCACTGCACCACCGTGCCGCCCCAGTTAGAGGTCAGTTTGGGTTATAATAAAAAGTTAAGTTGTGATGGCATGTCCTGGTTAAATCTTATGGCCTGAGGCTATAAGTTCCTCTTGAGGAGGATACACTGCTGTTGACTGATGTTCAAGTTTTTTTTTATCCACTTCCTTCTCAGTGTAAAAGACAACTCCAAGACCATAATTGTTGGCTGAGTACCGCATCCTAACTGTCTCTCTTTCTATTTCTAGTTTAAAGTGTATGTTTTATATCCTTTGACATGAGTAATCCTCAATATTCTTTACCCCCAAAAAGACAGGCAAAGGCTCAGTCATTTTCAACCATTTGCACTGTCACCGTCACTGAGGAACTGTTGCTGTTATTGCAAGCTTTTAAAATTGAGCATCATAAGAAAACTGCCAGATGAATGACAAAAGCTACAAACAAGAAAGAGACAAACCATTAAAACCAAACCCGTCTTGCAATTGAAGCAAACCAAATCCACAGTATGCTGATTGACTGTTAAACAAATGGTTGGTGTCATTTTTCTAAAATGTCTAGAATGTACTTAGGACCATCTGATTAGTTTAGTTTTCCCTCAAGTAGTTAGCTGTAAAATGATGAATGTTGGTACTGTCTTTCATTCAAATGACATTTTATAAATACTGCATTAAATGCAATCTCTGTGAGCTCAACTATCATTAGTTCCACAGAGATATTGTTTTCTCACTTCGTTACAATTAATCAGCCCACAGCGACTATGAAAATCAAGAATTAAGTTTTGTAACTGCTTGATGCATTTTCCTGTTTTGTTTATAGACTTTAATCTGAGTATTACATATATAGTTTAAGATAAACATGTAGTTTAGGTTTCCGATGCACTATATTATAAAGAGAAGAATCTAAACATCTACTTGTTTTCTGAAAAAAGTCACTTATTAACTGACTATTCCTATCCGAAGTCTTCTCTCGTTTAGTAGTTCAGAGTACTCGGGTGTAGCTTTTGCAAACTACTGACAAGCATAAATCCTCTAATGACGCATTCTGTGTAAAGCATCTCAAAACAAGCAAAAGATTTGTGGCTTTATATGTGTCTCTTTATTTGTACTTCATCACTATTATCATCCTTTGTTATTGATTTTAGGAAGCTTCTCATTGGCTTCTGTTTAACACAAATCACCACATGTCACTATTCGTAGATCATCTTGCAAACAGACTTTTAAAAATCCAATAAAAACATTCAGTTCATTTCAGGTCACATCATATTTTTCACTGACATTTCACCTTGTCAACATGTGAGCGTTCATTACATTTTCAACACTTAATTTAGTAGTGTTTTGCCCCACATTTGGTCAGTCATTAGTGCTTTTCAGGTAACCATGTGAGCATTCATGTGTCAGATCACGCATGACTTCCTGAGTATCGGTACAGCATACTTCACATTCTTGTAAAATGAGATTCAGGGCAATGGCAAGCCCCCGAAAGCTCCAGAGTGGCTTGTTAATGAACTATCAATAGTTTAGTCCTCAGAATTTGGCTCCTTTTAACTGTTTGTATATATGCTGAACTAGCTGATTCTGTTTTACCAGATTACTGACAGACTAATGGAGGTTTATGGCTTTACGGTTGGCGATCAGAGGGAGGGGTCTCGGAGTCACGGTTCTCTTTCTTATCATCTCTCCTGCACGTGCAGCCTCCAGCTTCCTCATTTGACTAACTGAAATGGCTGGCGGCTTAACGTCCTCCTTACCGTGCGTAATGAGCCCTGTCTCTGAGCATGGAGGAACAATAAAGACTAATCTGCCCTGTACCTCCATATAGTCCCCTTACTAAGCTACGCCCAATAAACATCCATTTCTAAATATGACATTGCTGTATTTGTGCTTAAGTTACTCAGTAACCTAAACTGAGTAGCTGCTACTATCAGAGATCATTGGTATTCTTGGTGCTTCCAGCTCAGCCTGTCATAAAAATGAAGAGTAAACAAACACGCTTCATAACCCCTTCCTTACAATAAAGGATTCTCAATCTCTAGCGGCTGGCTTAAAGCTCACTTATAATTCATTTTACACGTTGGCCACCCACAAACAATTGAGACGTGAGGTAAAAATCTTCTTAAGTTGGCAAATGATCTGGTGGGTAGGTTGGCAAACTAAATATTTTATGAAGCTTAGTGCTGATACACACAGGCTTTGTGACATTTAACTAAAAGACTGATATTGTGTACTCTGTGTTTACTTAAGAAAATGGTATCAACCCCTAACGTAATTAGAGAAGCAAGAAAGCAAGGGTAGTACCTACGTACCCAACCCAAAAGACCAACAAACTGTGTAGATATTGAGCATGATAACCATTTACTATTATTTTTGCCAAAATAATGAAAGGTTATGAACACGGCTCAAGCTGGTTTCCAAAATTACATTTGATGATGTTAACAGCCAGATCTTCCTCCAACAGCCAGTCAAATCCCTAAAAGACAAAGAGATGAAAAAATGTAAAAGATAGAAAGACAGACAGAGGAAGTGGAAATGTTATACTCCAAAACTGCCCCGTCCTTCATCCCAAGCCCTCCCTCCACCCTCCTCCCTTCCCTAACACTCCCTCAAGGCTACGTTATTGTTCCTGCCTATCAGTGTCATTTCCACAGGCAGCGCTGAAAAGAGAGTGAGGAAAGTGAGGCAGGTGAGAGTGGAGACGACACAGTGCCAGAGCAGCAGCAGCAACACAGCAGGCAAACTCGACCCCAAAGTGCCTTCAGTCCAGAACATCCACAAAAGGACATCTGCACTCGTGATACACCTGTGGAACCGCTGACCGCTTCAGATCTAAGCATGTGACCACGTCCTAAGAGAGACTAAAGACTGAAAACAACAAGTTTGGAGACCTTGAACAAACTGATAAGTGGTAAGTCTGGGGCTGGAAAAGTCTTTGCGTATGAATGCCTCTTCGGTTAGAGCAGGAGACCAGCATCTAAAACCTGAAATGCAGGAGGATATTGACATTATGAGCTTGCGGTAAGACAGGTTTGTCATGTTAACCGTTGGAGTTGAGAGAACAGACCAAACTTCCATCACAGGGCAGTTACGGTAGAGATCGACCTGAACAACCTGAATTGTCAATACTGAGTAATGTTTAGGGAAACGAATCTTGTCACTTCATCAGATGCTTCCTAAAGCCATTTCTTTCTCTGAATTAAAACTAAGTCTGACATTGGTTTAGTTGAGCACAGTTCCCATGTTTTTAAGCTTTATATCCCCTACCTAGGATAACATGTTTTGGTCCAGGCTTCGGAGTGACTCGCACATGGCCAGAGGGAGAGTTGAGGTTGGGGAATCAGGTCAGGTGTATGATTTCACGGAACGCGGTTCATGTCTTGGAGGAAATCCAGAATGCTTGGGTTAATATGTACCGGAGAAGGTCTGTGCCCATGATCCTCAGGTAGAAATACAGAGTCATGCAGGTGGAAAAGTCAGGTTTCAGTAAGTTAACGTCATGCTAGGTTTTCCCACTCACTGTTTCTTTGAAGGGCCTAACAGCTAAAATGCTGACATATGTTATGGCTAAACTGGTTTACATTTACATTATTTAGCAAACACTCCTATCCACAGTGACATCAGTGGATAAAACTCACCATTTGTTGAAGGATGTAAACAAAGGGTGACGTGTCATTGTAAGGTGCTATAACATAGCATTCACATTTATCTGATTTAAGTTTAAGTTTTTCATTATGTTTTATTCTTTTTTGGCACATTCTTTATACCTCAAGAATTTGGCTTTGCATATTCGGGTGGCATTGTCCTTTCGTGCATAGTTTCCACCTGAGTATTTAAATCCAACTATTTTCTATTTAGATCAGAACCCTGGATCAAAATTCATTCAGAAAAAGAATCAACCGGGTGGACTTAATGTTTTGTCTGTACTATTCTGGACATATCCTTGGCTGGACTTTTTACTTTTTGTGCCTGGATGTCGGCCATATTATGGAGTGTGAGAGAGAGACAGACGGGAGAGCTTTAGCACAGGTGCTCTTAGACAAGCTGTTCCCAACCTGCAGACTCTGTCGGTCATTGTGCTGAGAGACACAGAGGCTGCCCGGGCACCGGCCAGTTCTCCAGGAATGCCAAGGGGAAAGTAATAAGAGGGAGAACAAACAGATGCATTGTGCACCAGTGGCAGAGTGAGAGGAACACACAGGCAGACAGACAGACAGACAGACACACTGACACACACACACACACACGTACAGGTCTTCCCCATAGGCCTGTGTGAATAGACCATCTGCTCTCAGACAAACTCTTAACCTGCTCTGCAAATGTACTGTACATGCACTCTCACGCATGCACATGTCATGTTCACAAACTGAGTTTAGTGCAAACAGTGTGAATGCTTTATTGGGCAGAGTACACGTACACACCAGGCAGGACAATATGAGGAGAGGAGCTTGCAGTTTCATCATATTTAACCTTCTCTCCTCTCCAAAGTCATTAATAATTCAAATTTTACTTTTCCTGTGTCAGTCAATAGCACCGTGATATCTCATTGGTCTGAGCCTAGCATCTATGCTAGCCTACGCTGTTGTATTAAGGCCCGCCTGAAGTAAAGCAGCGATTCTTAAAGTTCTTGAGCGTTGGGAATTGTTTATGAAGGGCTCTTTTGCTAACAAAGCAGTCTGTGTCCGTTCCGAGCGGTCAGATAGGGGACCCACATAACAGGCTCTCGCTAAGAACAACTCGCACACGCTAAAGCATCATGACCAAGGTGGCCGAATGACTCGGCAAAACCTGGCGTAATGCGATACTGATGACATGACGGAATGCGGACAGCACTGCCGCGCTTTCTAGGGTTTTTGTGGAAACGTGACCACATGTCATGTGAAAGGAGTTTCAGATGCTGGATTAGAAACCCACCTCGCCTGAAAAGTAACTTACTGCGGAAGACAACATAACCGCAGTAACGGTAAACACTTCTTTTTAGAGTTGCTATCGTTGCTTGGCTGGTCATGCAGAATGTTTTTTTAAAGACTAGACCTTCAAGTTAGTACACTTCACTGCTAAACTCACATGTAGCAGTTTCTAGAAAGCTATCATTTACCTTCACGGCATTTAGCAGACGCTCTCACATAGAGACAAAACTTACATTTTGTAGCAGTACCTACCTATTTTATACAGTACATATGGTTCAGGCCCTGGATGTTTTGTTTTGTGTAGTGATTAAGACTTCAGCGCATGGCAGTTCTGTTCTCGCTTCTGCAGTGGTGTTTAAGGCAGTTGTTTCAGTTAGTAAAGCTCCCAGGTTTTCAGTTTTTTCTGCTAAAACTCTGTAAACTTCTCCTTTGTCTAGACTTCTACAATTCCCTAATTTTAGGGATAGTCTTCCTAGAGTAGCTGGGCATTAAGAGTCTTGCTTAGAATATTCAGAAAGTTCTAGAAAGTTTATTTTTGCCTACCGCTCCAACAAACGCTAGAATCATCTCTGATTCCACTACATGAATTACAGTGTTCTCACATTGTTTTTCCCTAGACTGATACCAGTTTTTTCTTTCTCTTATGAAAGACAGGAAGGCATTAAAGTGACTACACGCCTATAAAATGGAATCCGGCCCCACCGTGTGGAACACGCAGGTGGCCCCTCAGGATCCAGACGTGGAGAAGGGTCCAGAGCTGCAGTGTTCCATCTGCTTCAACACCTATGACAACGTCTTCAAAACACCCAAACAGCTGGACTGCACACACACCTTCTGCCTAGAGTGCCTTTCTCGACTCATGGCCATCTCTATGGACCCCCAGGAGAGCAAGATCTCCTGCCCCTTCTGCCGCCACCTCACGCCCATCCCCCAAAACGGACCCCCGGCCCTGACCACCAGCCAGGAAGTGCTTTGTCGCCTCCCAAGCCACCAACAACAGGAGGAGCCGGTGTGGCTGGAAGGAGAGAAGCTGTGCTACAAGCAGGGGGCACCGGATACAGGCATGCCGGCCTTCTGCATCTGCATAGACATCGGTGCCAGCAGTCAGCGCCCGGCACCCCCTGCTCAAACCCGAACCAGGCCGGGGCTGCTGGAGCGACTGACCGACTGGAAGAAACTGCTGCTCTTCATCATCATCATGGTGTTGCTTGTGGTGATCGTGCTGTGGCCCCTTCAGTGTATTGTCACCACAGGCTCCATGCGTTGTGTACCCCGGCCCCCACGGCCCCCCACCAGCACTGGGACCCCTTTCACCATGACCCAGTTTTAAGAAAAACACATGCAAACCTTCAGCTTAAGACTCCCGAGACTCAGACTCTCCACCAAGAGCAACAAAGCAATTAATGTGATTACTGAGAAGGTAATCATTTTGAGTTTTGGATAAAAAGCTGTGAAGAGAACGAGAAGAAGCACTGGTCGTCTCAAACCTGAAACAAAGAATTTAACAAAATGCTTTTTGTGTTGATCTCGCTGCTGGTAACACGATACCTTTATTACAAAACCGCAGGATAAAACAACAATGGCTCGGTCCACAAAAAAGTACAAAAGAAGACTGTGAAAAACAGACAGGGCTGGAACAACTGGACTGCACCCTCAGATCAATGTCACTGGAGCCAATAATAGGGTCGTGTAAGTGTCAGTACAGTAGTGCTTTAGGAGACTAAATCTACACTTCAGAGGTAAACAAGCCTGGACTAAATTAATTAAGTACAAGTGCTAGCCTAAAAATAATGATCATCACACCAAAGACCAACTTTTGCACTTTATGGAGTATTTTCATGATTTTACGTCTAAATCAAAAGGTTTCAGAACCATATGATTTGTGATAAAATTGTGATGTCGTCATGTCATGTAAGTGGGGCAGAGTTCACTGACATGCAAGTGATTGTTTCACAAAGGTGATTCAAATAAAATGAGATTTGAAAGATTATAGCTTCAGTATTTAACAAGCGATTTTTTTTAGCAGAAACCGAATCTCTTATGCAACACCTGTTAAAAGGTTATATTAACTTTTTAATCACTCTGTTGTAAAAATCTTACCACACAGTTTTCTTTGCTGAACTACTTTAACGCCATTTGTACATACACTTTAGATACGGTTTGATGACGTTTTATTACTTTTTCTTAAAAAAAAAAAAGAATAAATTACGAAAACATTAACCCAGTGTGTTTTTTGGTGACGTTTTGTGCAGTGTATTTTCCAGGAGTTAAGGTCAAATATTAACATTACAGTAAGGATGACGTGCAATAGATTCACCGGGTTTGAATTTCCTGTACAGTGTCACTTATTGGAGCAGGTACCCACTGAATGATCCGGGTTGAAACCCAACCTACCAGCCAGCAGCCACAGATAAGAGCACTCAACACACCCATGTAAATCAACACACCGGGCTTAAATGAAGGTGCAACTTGAAGTGTTTGTAGACAGTTTTACTATCAATGAGACAGCAGTAGTAGTAACCTTTGTGTGACTCACAATAAAGAAATGAGAATTTGACTTGGCACAGCATGCCCAGGAAGAAAGTTAGGAAACTTTAGCAACTGCTTTGTCTTATAGATAATGGAGAATATGATGGAAAAACTGAGAAACAAGTAAATATGTTGGAAGTAACAAAGAGAAAACCTGAATACTAAAGCTGGTTCAAATCCCCTAACCCTGAACTACATACTACACACTGTAGTTGGTAGTTAAACGGTTAGGCCTCGTTTCACTGCCGTTCGCAATAGCGTCGTTTTCCTCGCGTTCGTCGGGATTTTGACGCCAAGAAAACGTTGCGTGCAGCGTTTATTTGACGCCACCTGGCGCCACGAACGCCAGAAAAAAACGCCTCGTTCAGACGTCCGTGTGAACAAGGAATAAAGGGAGCTGGCTCCGTGCTTTGAGTCCTGGACCACTTAATATGCCACTGAGATACTCATGAGCAAGGTACCGTCCCCCAAGCACTGCTTCTCAGGCACTACACCAGGGGCGTCAGAAGCATCCAGAGTGTGGGGGGTGCACACTGGCGAGGGGTCTGGGGATCATCCCCCCGAAAAATTTTAATGAATTAGATGCCATTTCCTGCATTCTGGTGTATTTTTAACAGGTTGTTAAACATCTAATTTTACCTACAAAAGAGACTTAATTCAATGACTATGTTAGAGACCGATTCAACAATTCAACAAGTACTAGTTCAACTAGTCCATATATTCATCAGCCGGTTTTTAAACCCACTGCTATGCCTAAGATGATGAAATTAATGTGACAATTTACCACCAACAATGACTTTATGGGTGCATTTTACTTTTTATTTTGTGTAAACTGTCTTGTGGAGCAATTTTGACTTACTTTCCGCTTTTTTGTAAAGAATTTTCTCATGTCCATTGTGTCTGGGGAGGGAGCAAGTATTGCAAACAATTGTTAATCAACCAAGAATACCCTAGGGTTACTGTTTAAATAGCCTAAATAAGGCAAAGCTTACTCCTAATATTTCATTGTTTAGTTGAACATTCATTTAACGTGGCCTAGGGCAGCGGTTTCCAAACGGCGCACAATGGGGCCGACGTTACCTGCTCCAGTTTCGAGCAGCCTGTCTATGCACTGACCATTCACTTCACTTGCATGCGGTGAGTTGGAGGCAAACCCGGAGTGGATTTCCAGTGGCATGTGTATTCTCCTATCGATTAAGTGGAATGGACTCTTTCGCAAAACAGTGCTGGGTGAACAAATATTTTATGTTAAGTTTGGGGGGGTCCAAAGAATAATTATAAAATGTGAAGGGGACACGTCCCCTTCAGATTGAATGGCGGCAACGCCCATGCACTACACATCACACTGCTCCTTCACGGATGGGTCAAATGTTCGGGGGCAGTTGATAGCATATTGGTCAGGGTCGCCGGTTCAAATCCCGGATCGGAAAAGGTATAACATGAGCAAGGTACCGTCCCCAAGCACTGCTTCTCAGGCACTACACGTCAGCTGCCCACTGCTCCTTCACAGATGGGTCAAATGTTTGGGGGCAGTTGATAGCATATTGGTCAGGGTTGCCGGTTCAAATCCCGGATCGGAAAAGGTACCTCATGGGCAAGGTACCGTCCCCAAGCACTGCTCCCCGGGCAACGCCAATGTCAAAAGCTGGCCGCTACTTCTTCATGGATGAGACAATTTCAATCCTTGCATTAATACCCACCAAGTGTCCGTAAAAAAACAAAACAATTACTCATCAACCAAAAAGGGTAAAGGTCTGTGTGTTTTGATTCTCGAAAAATATTGAGCCTTAAAATGACAACAGATGACAGGCATGTGAACAGGCAGTAACTGCCTGAAGTGAACTAATAACGTTGTGGTCTACAGACCAAGAGATTGCACGTTCAAATCCATCTCTGTCCTACTGCCAGAACACCACCACCACTGGGTCCCTGACCCAAAAAAAGAGCCTTAACACCAAGTTGCTCCAGAGAGACTCTCACTGAAACTGGGAAACAAGAGCATCTGCCAAACGCTAAATGTAACACATGCACATGTCTGGAGAGTGGTGGTGCACAGTGTTGTGGAGTAACGGAATACATGTACCGGCGTTACGTATTTAGAATACAAAATATGAGTAACTGTATTCCGTTACAGTTACCATTTAAACAGGTAATAATTCGAATACAGCTTACTCGGAAATTTCGTCTTTCCTCCTCTACCTACAGTAACTATATTGTGTATTCAGGGAGATTTGGGCTTAACAGCCAATTGGTAGAGAAAAACAAACAAGACGTGATTGCTACATTCATGTAGTTGTAAAAAGCATGACAATATACTAAGTAATCCAAAGTATTCACAATACGTTACTCACATTGAGTAACTTAACGGAATACGTTACAAACTACATTTTGGGGCATGTATTCTGTAATCTGTAGTGGAATACATTTTAAAAGTAACCTTCCCAACACCAGTGGTGCAGTGGTGTAAGGGACTAAAACTCTGAGTCATTATACCATTGAGGGTTTGAAACGCAGAAAAACCGAAACCCCTGTCGGACCTCTGAGCAGACCCTTAAAACCAAGTTACTCAATTCAGACTATCCCTAAAATTAAGAAGTCGCTCTGCTTAAGAGTGCCGTCTAAACGTCATAAATGGGAAAGTGAGTGATGATTTGTCATAGTGAACACAGCACGGCACACAGTGCACCACAACCTAATGTGACCTCTGCATGTGGCCCATCTGAGAACGAAGTAGAGGCCAGCGGACATAGGCAATGCCCGAGGAGCAGTGCTTGGGGACCGTACCTTGCTCATGAGTACCTCAGTGGTACCTTTACTGGTGCAGGATTCAAACTGGCGACGCTACCAACTGCCCCGATGTAATGTAAGTGTAATTAGCTAATCATTGTGCACTTTGAGACACCTGCTTTGTTAGCGCGTGAGTGATTATTTGTCATTGTGAACGCAGCACAGCACAGCACACAGTGCACAGTGACCTCTGCATTTAACCCATCCGTGAAGGAGCAGTGGGCAGCTAACAAGCGCCTGGGGAGCAGTGCTTGGGGACGGTACCTTACTCATGAGTACCTCAGTGGTAACTTACCAGCCCAGGATTCGAACCTGTGACCTTCTGATCACGGGGTGAACCCCCTGCCGCTACGCCAGACCAAAAGGCCAAAAGGTGAGATACTTGAGGTGTGTTGGCGTCTGGCCAGAGTTGATCCCTGTCTTGAACCCGTAGTTCCCGGGATAGGCTCCGGAACCCTGTGACCCCGATAGGGACTAAGCGGTTCGGATAATGACTGAATGAAAAGGGAGGATACTTGCCTGTGGACCAGGAGTTTGTAGGTTCAAATCCAGCTCTGTCAGTCCAAGTAGCTCCAAGCAGACTGTCCCTGTAAAAAATAGAAGGAGCTCTGGATAAAAATGATGCAGCGCTGCACACCACTGCAGTCCAAAAGGTCCAGGTTGGGCTTTATCAGTCTCCAAAATGTAATAATGCTAACGAGCGCTCAATCGCCTTTGTTTTTTACTGCAAAACATTTGATAGCCTACCTGCGTTAGGTTAACTGAACTAGGGAGACGGAGATGGATTCTGGAGAAATATCTTCACGCTAGTCAACCAGTGGATTTACTGTAAATATTGAAGTAGAGCGGTCAAAACAGAAACTTTTAACATTCTGCTGGAATTGAATTCCTCACCTCAAGAAAGTCACGTTTTTAGGATGGAAAGGGTAAGTTTTTCAGCCAAATTTATTCACAACAGTACAGTATAGACCTTCCACTGTTTCAAAACACTAAAAACAAAAAATCCCAAATTTTACCCCACGCAACATAAACGGCCGTTTTTCTCGGAAACCCCCGTTGCGACAAGCGACTGGTTTTGCTGTGCAGTGTCACATATTTGTACCTTTGCCCTTAACTTTGGTACATGTTGAAATTACTTCACTGTTGCATTCAGAATACACTCACAGTGTAACACAAGGTGCAAGCTTTAAGTGTACAGTTTATAGGATGCAACGTGAGACCCACTTAGTGCCCAATAACGGGAAAAACCATTGGAAAACCGAAGGTGAGCTTCAAGAGGGATTTGAAATGAGACCGCAAAAGCCTGCAGAGCAATGTTAATATCATATTTAATATATTTTATTCATCATCTTTCAAGACAATCATCGCATCAGCTGTGTTTTGCCAGGACAGAAGGCGTATTAGGCTGAGCCAGTGCAAGAGGGAAAAACAGTCTTCACATTAGGACAGTCAGCACACCACGACTCACATCAGGCAGAGATCAAACATCAGAGATAAACAGGGACTTTAAAAAATCCTCATAATCTTCATATTCAAGTCAGTTAAAATGTACAGTAATAATTTGTAATATACCTTAATATTATTATTATTACTTACCAAAGCGTTCTAAAATGAAATATCAAAGTAATCAGAAAATATGTCAACGTTTCTTCATGGCTGAAATCAATATTTTAAAAGAAATGAAAAGCAGAGAAAAAAAAAAAATCAATGCAAAAATGTAACACCAACGGCAAAAACCTGAAAATGAAAAACAAAAGGACATTTTGACGCTAGCGTGCAGCTAGAATTCGGCAGTTCAGCAGAATTTCAAGTATTGAAGTCTCAGTATTTTAGCAAAAAGCCAAAGACTGACCCATACTCCCATATTAACAACGCACAAAAAACGACAAACATCAAGAAAAGATAAAATAACCATTCGTCCTGATTAGAGATTAAGATACAACAAATACAATTATTTACTCATTGAAGGAAATAAACGTTATACTTTTTTTCTAACATCAGTGCTGAGTTCTTTGTAGCGCAAGACACTAGTAGGCTAAAACCTTCATATGGTCAGTTACTAGGGGTCGACCGATATTCACCACCGATATTTGGCATTTTTGTGGTAATCGGTGTCTGTCTTTTTTAAAAGACAGTCTGATTCCCGATAAAATAATGACAAAATTCCTCTACCTGGGTTCTGATGCTGCTGCCTCCCTCTGTCCGCACCACAGAACCTTTTGGTGCTGCTAAATTAGGACAATTAATTTAGAGACAAATTTCAAATGAACCTTTTACCTATTATATTAGTTGAAAAACTTTGTTTTTATTTAATCTTAAATGTATTTCTTTACTTCTTTAAATGAACTGATACATTTGAAATTTTTTGCTAAATTTCGCTGCCATTTTAATTTTTTTACAGCAGACATATATCGGCTCAAAATAGTAATAAATAGTAAATAATCGATATCGGTCCTGAAAACACATGTTGGCCGACCCCTAATAGTTGCACCTTATTTTTTTGGCTTCCTCCTCAAAACACAGCAAAACGTACAGGTTCAAATCGACAACGATGGCGCTCTTCGTCAATCCTGCTCAGAACGAGCGAGTACATTACTGCATCGGTGCATTAAAAAAGCTGCTGTAAAAGCGGGGAGAACGCAGCTGGAACGCTTTTCAGAGCCACAGTGAAGCTTTTAACATCTACTGACTCCAACATGCAACTGCAATCAGCACCAAAAAAAGAATCGTTCCTCATTGTCCCCTTCTGGACATCACACATCTCCTCACGGAGCGCTCGCTTAAACCACTTTCCTGCTCGAAGACGGTGATTAATCAGTGCTGTTGTGCCGTGGGTTATTTTAAGCCCGCCGGGCCTCGTCCCATATGTCCAAACATCCCCAACCCTCGAGTCCCGCTCCTACAAAGTATTCTTATGACATCATCCGTGACGCTCGTTTCTTCAATAATCGCTCCTGGATTACAGACATCTTTCAAATTGCTTTTTTTTTTTTTGCTCTGGCCAAATCTATTCTTTAATCTTGGGCTCGGGCCATCTGTCCCGTTGTTTTTGTAAGCTTAAGTCTACGACTACGGCTGTTCCCGTCTGTGACCCGGCCAACGTGCCAACTCGCCCCTTCTTTGCCTAACCGAAAATGACTTTCGTTTGCTGGCAATCATTTACAGATTTCTCTCTTTAAAACACAAAACAAACCCTGATGCGGCTGATGTAATACACAACACTGTCCCTGAATAGAGCTCTATCCCTGAATGCCTATTTTTAAAACGCCCTGAACCTCAATCAAAAAGTAAAAAAAAAAAAACGTCCCACCTACGAGGAACGTGTGGAATAACCAAATCGTATCAATCCTGGTCGACAAACTCAACAACGTCAGCTCAAATCCGGCCTGAATGAATCCAGAACGCGAGCCGTGTTTTGTAAAAACCACATTCACAAAAACTCACAATAGAAATCTGAAGGAATCATAGATATCACATAGAAAAAACGGACGACTAGAAGTCCTGAAGGCGCGCCTGCTTGGGAAAAGAGAAACGTCCTCGTGGGAAATGTCCACTACACAAGCAGGCCGATTGGTCGTCGAGCCGAACGCAGCCGCATGCACATCAGCGCAGCATCATCTCGGGCTCGGTAAAGGGCAGAGCTCTGCGAGGAAGCAAAGATTTTACACACACACAAAAAAATTGGCACGTGGGAGTCTTTCTGGACTCTTAATTAGCGCCGTGTCTGTCTGTGTCGTGTCACAACGGCCTGTTTTCAACGTGAGCTAGTAATAATTCCAGTAGCGTCGCTGCCTGTCGCTTGTCACGACCCTCGTCTTGCGTCCATCGCGAAGCGAAGCGCTAATTATACTGCTGCTGGCGAAAGAGAGACGGCGAGACAGATTTGAAAGGTCTTTGGTTACAGTAGATCACATCCAACGGAGAGCTTAACGTCTGGAGGCAAAGAGAGAGAGAGAGAGAAAAGAGGAGAAAACCAAGCTTGAACTTGTCGCGCTGACTGCTAATAGCCCTGTTTGACAGCTTAGCTGCGATTGTGCAACAGAGTGGGGGTATTTATATCGGGATGGCGGAGCGAGCGCCGGTTCGGGTTTTTGCTCAGGCCGTCTGCTGCAGATCAGGCACTGATCAGTCCGGCTGTGAGCCGGACGCTCACACAGAGAGTTGATCGGTCGCTTGCTCGCTCGCTCAGGAGGAAGGAGTGGAGGAGCTGTGGAGGTTCCTGTTCCGGAACGGCCGGTCCGGCTGTGGAAAGCGCCATTTTTGGATCAGGACCACAAACAACGGTCGGGCTTCTACCCCGGTGGGGGGTGGGAGGGGGTGGGTGGGAGTTGGTGGAGGGGGGGTCCAGAGCCGCTCCACAGCTGGGCGGCTTCCATAACAATCCTCTTCTGTAAACAAGGATGGAAATTGAAAGTCAGACAAGCAAACATTTCTAGACCGTCATTTCAAGGTTTCTAGAGTACATAAATAAAGGTTGTCCATACACCGTGTTGGGAAGGTTACTTTGTTTGTTTGTTTGTTTGTTTTTCCGACAGACAAAGCACATTAAGAATGGACAGGAAAGTGAACGACATGTAAGAGAGAGACAACACAACACGGACAAGAACAAACAACAACCACAACAATGTCCAAAACAAAACAAATAAAAAACGACCAACCAAACAAAAAGAAACAAACAAAAACAAAAAAACAGACAAAAATTATGTAATACATGAAACAAAGATGAATAAATAAAAAATAATGAATGAATATCTCATATTATAACACACACCCATGTACATACAATAATAACAATAACCATAATAACAATAATAATAATAATGACAACAATAATGACAACAATAATAATAATAATAACAGGGTACTTTTAAAATGTATTCCACTACAGAATAAAGAACACAGGCTCATTTGTGACCCTCCACGGCAAAACCAGTCGCTTGTCGCAACGGAGGTTTCCGAGAAAAACGACCATTTATGTTGCGTGGGGTACAATTTTGGATTTTTTGTTTTTAGTGTTTTGAAACAGTGGAAGGTCTATACTGTGCTGTTGTGAATAAATTTGGCTGAAAAACTTACCCTTTCCATCCTAAAAACGTGACTTTCTTGAGGTGAGGAATTCAATTCCAGCAGAATGTTAAAAGTTTCTGTTTTGACCGCTCTACTTCAATATTTACGGTAAATCCACTGGTTGACTACTGTGAAGATATTTCTCCGGAATCCATCTTCGTCTCCCGAGTTCAGTTAACCTAACGCAGGTAGGCTATCCGTGTGGCTGTGAATGCAGCGTAGGCTACCGTAAATACAAACGTAGCCGCGACCGCGCCAAGCGTCTGTGAGTGCTACGTCGATAGTCAACTTCAAAGGCAGATTTCTCTGTTTCTCACTTGGCGTGACAGGAGAAACCCGACTCCTTTGAATGTTGATATCTCAGTCATATGTCGTCCCATTCATTCGATATAGGTATCGATTTGAAGGTTGATTTATGCTCTTTCATGAAAACATAACTCAATTTTGAAAATTTGCGACAAGCGACTGGTTTTGCTGTGGAGGGTCACATTTAGTAAAATGCAGTGACTCAAATGGGCAAAGTAGCTCAAAATACTCAAATTCTGGCCTCAAAATACTGAAAATACTCAAAATACTTCGTCTGAAGTCCCGGCAAACGGAGGCCCCTGGTCTAAGTTAAGGTTAAACATAACATAAGCTAAAATATCCTGGACTAGTCAGTGATTAGATCAGTATCGGCCCTGGAAAAAACGACTCGATCGACTCGTATTGTACAATAATGACCGTAACGACACAGAACTATAAGAAGGCAGATAAGAAGGAAAACACAGCTCCGCGTTACTGTCCAAACAAAAAGCCCTGTGCTGGTTTCCCCCATAATCACTTCTGTATCTTCTCGGAAGGCCAGAGCTTTTGTTCAGGGTCACGTCTAGTTAAAGCTGCCGTTTGTTTGGTAAGTTGACACTAATGCTTTGTATCACACACACAGAGAGCCTTAAAAGACTTTGACACAAAGCCTGGGGCCGTCCTCCCGCTCTCTTACCCACTTTCTCTTTTGTTCTATTTATACTTTACCACTTTCATACTCCCAAACCACCTGTGCTCGTGTGTGTAAATGTTTGTGTGTATGTATGTGTGTGTGAGTGTGGGATGCTCACACAAAGGCAGCGTGAAACCAGCTCCTATCTCCTGGTGTTGGTGCAGGTAGAGGTCTTGGGGGCTTTGATGTTTAGGTTCTCATAAACGCCAGATGAGTCATCATTCATCCTGAACAAATCAGACACAACGAAAAGAGACCGTCACCACCCAGACACATTTAATCACCGACTCGGCCGAGACGCGGTTTCCAAATAAATGATTGACCGACTTTACGCGGCGCAGCGTAAGAAACAGTGTGTGTGACATCACTTCGCGTCACAAAGTCATCAAAGTGTAAATGAATTCCGGCGACTGTGGGTGGACGCCAGGCCCAGTTTACACACACACTGGAACACCTGATTAGCTCGGTTTCCTCAAACAGTTTATGGAAAATAGACTTGTGCATCATTCCTCCCGCTCGCATTTTATTTGTGTGCGTTCGTATCAATGGGATGACTTACGCAAGCCGTGTTATTACGAGAACTCGGACTTGAAGAGGCTGTTATTTCCTGTAACTTCACATAATAATGTACTTAACCTAGTGAACCTAGCGCTGTGTGTGTGTGTTGGTGTGTGTGTGTTGGTGTATGCAAATGAGAAGTACTCACACAGACGAAGAGCGAGAGGAGCTCATGTTGGGCTTGGGTCTTGCGTTTGCCATCTGAGGATACTTGATATTGGAGTATTCTCTTTCCTTTGTCTTGTTTCTCTGTAAATTATCCATACGATTGGTCACTGTTATTAGATCAAACGTTGCTCAGAGACAGCGGCTCTCATTCACCAAAAATATCACGTATTTTCTTACATTTGTTCTCAAGAAACTTAAGAAACGGCACGGTGGCGCAGTGGGTAGCGCTGCCGCCTCACAGCCAGAAGTTCCTGGGTTCGAACCCCGGGGGGAACGGCCGTGGGGCCTTTCTGTGTGGAGTTTGCAAGCTCTCCCCGTGTTGGCGTGGGTTTCCTCCCACAGTCCAAAGGCATGCGGTATAGGTGAATTGGCGACTCTAAATTGGCCTCGTATGGTGTGAATGTGTGAGTGTGTGTGCCCTGCGGTGTGTTGGCGCCTGCCCGGGGTTGTTCCCTGCCTTGCGCCCGTCAGTTCCCGGGATAGGCTCCGGTCCCTCCCCGCCGCACGACCCCGGTTGGGATTAAGCGGTTGAAGAAGAAAAAGTTCTCAAGAAACTTAAGACATTTAATTGGAGAAAATCCCAAAACTAAAGCGTTGCGTGAATGCAAATTTCAGCAGTTGCTGAAGCTGCTCTTATTGAGCAACAAATGTTAAGTAACTAGAGATACATTTCCGCAAGAAATTGGCAACGTGATTGCTCAAGTTTTGTAGCTCTGACATTAAAACTGGTCGAGTGGAAAGACTCGGACTACAATGTACTGAAGCGAATGAGGAAAGAACGAGGGATGATACAAGCAAGGGAAAGATCGAGAGGTGTGTTCAGTGAGTTGACCGTCAACGACAGAAAAAAAGGATGAAAAAGACGAGTGCGGGTCGTGGCGGTTACAGACATGCCAAGAGACCCGTGTGGCCTTTGAATCGCATAGGATTTGGCGGCTTTGCGAAGAACGACGGTGTCGCAGTAAAATTTCACGACAGACAGAACTCACAAACGAGTGCGCATATCAAAAACGTGTAGAGAGGCACGCCACACCGCAGCAGGCCACGTTTTAGAGTTGGAACAAAGTTTACACAAAACTGTAGGAAGAGCAGTGGCCAGGAAAAGAGCGTGTGGAATAAAAATCGGATGACGAATGCGGTGACTGCTCACCGCAAACACATAATGAATAAGTAAACGTCAAAATCTTTACAAAAACTATGAATGTGGGTTTCAATCAATTTCTTCTTAATAAAGGTCGCTAAACAGAAGTTGAGGGGAAACCAACTGACTTCAGCCACTTCTTTCTTCAGAAGCTCAGTAAAACGCTGTAACTTTTAGTTACTATTGTAACAAACGCTGCGTCACAAAACTCTACGTCATTACCAAAAACTCTTTACACTCTCTCTTTACAAAAACAGGCATTTTTAACGACCAGGTGTTTCTGATTGGTGTTGAATTCACAAATTTGGCATCTGACAGGTCAGAAGTCCCCAACCACCGGGCCGCTGACCAGTACCGGGCCATGATTCATGTTCTGTCGGGCCACACAGATAGAATAAAAACATTTATCCAAAAAAATATGTATTTTTTATTGACCATTGCAGTCTTTATGGTGTTTTATTAAAAAAACACGTCCATCTGTGGCTCACGGGTGACGTTACAACAACTCACTTGGTGAACAGGTTCAATATTATGTACTTTTTTGTGTTTTGTTACACGTCTTACATGCCCTTCTCTGGTCTGCGGAGACATTGTCCAAAATGAAACTGGTCTGGGGTGCCAAATAGGTTGGGGACCACTGTGATCGGCTACTACGGCTAGGGCACGGAACAGAACAGCGCTCTCTTGGCAGCTGCCAGTCGGAGGCTGGAGTCCACCTTGGCAAAGATCCGTGGCCATGAAATAACTTGAATGTAATTACATTTAATGTAATTCTTGAATGTAATTTTATGTTGTAAAAGAGTATTTGGCTGTAGCTTAACTACTTTAATCTAAAGTCATTTGTAGCTTGAAAAGTGACCATTTGAAAAACCGCTCCCAAAACTGCTCCGAGATGACAAAGAACAGCCTGGGTTTTTATATCAATGACGTCAGAGTGACGTGATGATACTGCGCAGGCGGTGGGGCAGTAATATTTCAGTACAATACACAGATCCCTCTGAACACAATTTACAGCAGACAGTGAGGTTTTATAAGATATGAAATCCTATGCAAACAACTTGCTGGTAAAATCCTGCTCAAGTACCTGCTCCTCCTCCAGTCTCTTCTGCGCCGTGTCGATGTACTGCTGCACCGCCATGTAGATGAACTTGTACTGGGCTTCGGTCTGCACCATGCCTGACCGCTGCTGACGAACTCTCTGAATGGTCTTTGGAATGTCAATGTCGCAGTCCAGCCCTACAGAGATGAGCCAGAATGACCCAGCAGCACGAGATCAATGGTTCCAGAATCACAGTTAACAATTTTGGCCTTATTTTTCCAGCATAAAAGAAATGACGCCGTGCCAACGGGAAAGACTCTGTACTTTTGCCCATAAATTTGGCCCAATGTTGACCAATTTTCGACACTTTCACAACACCTGAAACGTGAAGATACGCTATCTTGCAAAACCCAAGAACTGGTAAAAATGTTCTGGAGCCAAGTGTCACTGACGAGGCAACCAGCCAGCGGCATCTGCTACTTTGTTCCTGTGTTCTTGCAACTACAAAAGAAGATAAATGTTGTTGAATTTGGTCGTGAATTGACCTTTTTATTGTTCACTGTCAATGTTGGGATAATTATCATTTAGCAAGCCGTCGTAACGACATGTTTAAGGTGTGTTACGTATCAGGTGTTAATATATAATAACAACTTTGTTGCGATTTTAATTTTGCGTGCAACAGAAACCAAAGGGTTACATACCTTGCCTATTTATGATGTCAATCAAGATGTCGATCACGATTATCGTGCCTGTTCTTCCAATCCCAGCACTAGAGAAACAAAAATATTAAAACAACTGTAACCCTGTGTTGGTGACCATAACGTTGAGGGTTCAAATCCCACAAGAGGCTAAAAACCACCCTTCAGCCCCTGAGCACTGCCCTTAACTAAAGCTGATCTCAGAAATGAATATCAATCGAGATTAGAGTTTGTTGTGAGCGTATATGTAAGTAAGTTGTAAAGTTGACCAAGTAAAACAGAAGTAATGTAATGGTAAAGCAAACAAAGTAAGGCCATGTCCACACGTACACGGGTATTTCTGAAAACGGAGATTTTCCATTTTCTTTTTTTTTAAGAGTTGCGTCCACACGAGCACGTTTTCAAAAATATCTCCGTCCACACGCAATCGCAAAAAACGCTGTCAAAAGCACGCCTTGCATTGGAGATTAAAAACCTAATGTAGACACGGCGCATGCTGTGACGTCATACGAGTGGCGCACAGTGTGACGCGAAACAGTTTGGTTTTCAAAATCCACATTTGGTTTTTCTCGTCCACACCTAAACGCAGAAACAGAATTTGCAAAAATCGCCACTTTGGCCGGAGGTTTTAAAAACCTCCGTTTTCACTGACCCAAAACGCCATTTACGTGTGGACGAAAGGCCAAAACGCATAGAAAAACCTCCGTTTTCAGAAAGACCCGTGTACGTGTGGACATGGCCTAAGAAAACATCAGATCAAACGGATCATAGTTGAAAACTCAGAGTTACTACATGCAGCTTGGAAATATGGCTGAATCCTCTGAGCTGCACTATAACATACTTGCAGTGAAATGATGAACAAGAAGAAGAGCAGATCACCAAAACTGCTCAGGTACGACCATCACAGTCACTCTTACGGGAGTTAACTGACTAATATACAGTATATTTAGAAAATTTGTTCAAGAAAAATCTTTTCATTCATTATTTTCATTCATTAATCACCGGAACCGCTTAATCCCAACTGGGGTCGTGGGGGGACCGGAGCCCATCCCAGGAACTTACGGGTGCGAGTGGGAGACCAACCCTGGACAGGCGCCAACACACCTCAGGGAACACACTCACACCATCACAGTCACACATCACGGGGCCAAATTAGAGTCGCAAATTAACCTACTGTATATTGCACGCTTTGGACTGTGCGAGGAAACTGGAGCACCAGGAGGAAGCCCATGCGAACACGGGGAGAGCCACAAACTCCACGCAGAAAGACCCTACGGCTGACCTGGGGCTCGAACCCGGGAGGCGGCAGCGCTAACCGCTGCGCCACTTTGCCGCCCTGAATGCACTCTCTTCTTCATTTATGTATTTTTACGTAGAATTACTGTATTACTTTAAATGTATATATTTTCTACATTTGTGACCCTCCACGGCAAAACCAGTCGCTTGTCGCAACGGAGGTTTCTGAGAAAAACGAGCGTTTGTGTTGCGTGGGGTAAAATTTTTGATTTTTTGTTTTTAGTGTTTTGAAACAGTGGAAGGTCTATACTGTACTGTTGTGAATAAATTTCGCTGAAAAACTTACCCTTTCCATCCTAAAAACGTGACTTTCTTGAGGTGAGGAATTCAATTCCAGCAGAATGTTAAAAGTTTCTGTTTTGACCGCTCTACTTCAATATTTACGGTAAATCCACTGGTTGACTAGCGTGAAGATATTTCTCCGGAATCCATCTTCGTCTCCCGAGTTCAGTTAACCTAACGCAGGTAGGCTATCCGTGTGGCTGTGAATGCAGCGTAGGCTACCGTAAATGCAAACGTAGCCGCGACCGCACCAAGCGTCTGTGAGTGCTACGTCGATAGTCAACTTCAAAGGCAGATTTCTCCGTTTCTCACTTGGCGTGACAGGAGAAACCCGACTCCTTTGAATGTTGATATCTCAGTCATATGTCGTCCGATTCATTCCATATAGGTATCGTTTTGAAGCTTGATGCCCTTTCATGAAAACATAATAACTTAATTGAAAATTTGTGACAAGCGACTAGTTTTGCCATGGAGGGTCACATATGTCTGTTGTATTTACTTATTTTAAATACACCTCTCTTTTCCATGTACGGAAAACTAGTTATCAAAAATTTCTAGAGGACACATAAAAAGCAAAGAGCACAATAAAAATGCAAGGCTTGTAATATTGTTTTGATGTTCTTCGCTTTCTTTAAATGGAGATAAATACCTGCAGTGAACTACCACCGGCCCGGCATCAGGAATGGCGCTCTGCGTCCTGTTGACCTGCTCCAGGAAGTTGAGGACTCCTCCTGGCTCGTTGGGAACGCCATGGTCGGGCCAGCTCAGGTACTGGTAGTGCCAGATGTATCTGGGAGGCTCTTTCTGCTTTGATGTCCAGAATAAAACCAACATTCACCAAACAGATCCACACAGACGGATGATTTGATGCTGGTTTTGGCTAAAGGTAAATTTATGGAGGTTACAAGGATTTTACACGTGTTGAAAGAAATCTGTGGCGTAAGAAAGTTGAGGAGGTTCTGACCCGGTCTGTACGAGTGACCTCCAGCTCTCTGAGGATGTAGTCCTGAGCCGTGTGCTCCTCTATGTTCTTCACGCACACTCGGCCAAACTCCTTTGTGGCACCAATGTCTGGCCAGTAGCGGACACACTTATTCTGTGGACAAATGTCACATCAACTCAAGAGCAAAAGGATGTAGAGAAGTTATGCAGAGTCGGTCAGTGGGTCGAGAGTTGATGACCATAAGACCATAAGACCATAAGAATTAACCTCAAGTTGCTGTAGAGAGACCATCTCTTTAATTATCAAATGGAATATAGGCGTGTCTAATGAACGCAAAGGTGTAACACACTTGGATACAAATAAATGAACAACATCGATTTTAGTGGCTACTTGCACTCTCTAAACACGGGGGAATCGACATCTACCCTGGGTTTATCTGGAACAGTTGGTAGCGTAACGGTTAGGGAGTTGGACCCATGATCAAAGGGTCAACAGTTCAAGTCCTGGACCGATAAAGGTACCACTGAGGTACTCATGAGCAAGGTACCATCCCCAAGCACTGCTTCCTAGGCACTGCCAAACTGCTCCTTCATGGATGGGTCAAATAGGTCAGACCGCCCCGGGGCCGAACCCAGGACCTTCTTGCTGTGAGGCGGCAGCACTAAGCATTGTGCCGTCCCAGTAGTGATTTGTTTTGATTTTTTTTTTTTATTAGTTTAATCTGCACATCTGTTTAAAAAAATCACTTTATACAGATAACCACAGCAGTGTTTCTCCTAGGGTTACAGATTTGGGGGAGGAAGGGGGTAGGGTTAGGGTTAGATGGACAACACCGACACAAACACCTAAAGGAATCATGTTGTTCTTTTTATGACAATTATGACCCTCCACAGCAAAACCAGTCGCTTGTCGCAGATTTTCAAAATTGAGTTTTTATGTTAGCTTCAAAACGATACCTATATCGAATGAATCGGACGACATGTGACTGAGATATCAACATTCAAAGGAGTCGGGTTTCTCCTGTCACGCCAAGTGAGAAACGGAGAAATCTGCCTTTGAAGTTGACTATCGCCGTAGCACTCACAGACGCTTGGTGCGGTCGCGGCTATGTTTGTATTTACGGTAGCCTACGCTGCATTCACAGCCACACGGATAGCCTACCTGCGTTAGGTTAACTGAACCCGGGAGATGAAGATGGATTCCGGAGAAATATCTTCACGCTAGTCAACCAGTGGATTTAGCGTAAATATTGAAGTAGAGCGGTCAAAACAGAAACTTTTAACATTCTGCTGGAATTGAATTCCTCACCTCAAGAAAGTCACGTTTTTAGGATGGAAAGGGTAAGTTTTTCAGCCAAATTTATTCACAGCAGTACAGTATAGACCTTCCACTGTTTCAAAACACTAAAAACAAAAAATCCAAAATTTTACCCCATACCAAATAAACGGTCGCTTTTCTCGGAAACCTCCGTTGCGACAAGCGACTGGTTTTGCCGTGGAGGGCCACATATTAATTAGTATTATTACAATTATATAACAACAATAATAATTTTAAAAGGCAATTTAGAGTTTTCATTCATTACCTAAACTGCTTAATATTTTTTATTATTATTTATTTATTTTTCATTGAGCAGCATTTGAAAGCAGTCTTTTTATCGCACTGGCAGCTAAATTTGTGGTCCAGCAGGATCATATCAACATTACTTAACTCTGACTATTTAAATCACATGAACTTTCTGATTTTTTTATGCCAGAAAGCTATTTCAGTTCAATAATATTTGATATGACCTGAGAGACGAGTACGTACCTCTTTGGCTTGGTCTTTTTCGGACGCGGCTCCTGCCAGTTCCACCGCCGTGTCGCTCTGGACGTTCTCATCTCCCGTCTGACCGTCCGTCGCGTGCTCCTTCCTCTCTGACGACTCCATCGGGGTGTCAT
>JAVGVS010000036.1:2542783-2646395 GCA_032718565.1 Distichodus sexfasciatus | reverse complement strand
TTTTTTTTTTTTTTTTATCCCCATCAGGCGGAACGATGAGGTCACCCACATTAAGATCCAGAACTCGGGGGATTACTACGACCTCTACGGAGGGGAGAAGTTTGCCACGCTGGCCGAGTTGGTGCAGTACTACACCGAGCAGCACGACCTTCTGCGGGAGAGAAACGGAGACGTGATCGAGCTCAAGTACCCGCTCAACTGCAAAGACCCCACTTCGGAGAGGTACGGCAGCAGCAGCAGAAACAGCAGTGGCCATTGTGGCCTTACCAAACCCTGCCATCTAGTGCACAGACCGGGCACAAGGCCATCACCTGGCACCGTGCCACAGCAGATGAAGCACTGATTGCTATCCCATAAGGGGTGCAACATTTGTCCATTTGGCTTATTGGTGCCGTGCCCATTTCTCATTTCGACGAGCAGAAGCACTGATTTTTCAACCAATCCATTCAGCAGCACGCAGCCCCAAGAGCAAATTTATGTCGGCTCCAGTGTTTACGCATGGTGTTTACGCGAAGTCAGACTGTTTTTAACTTTGAGATCTCCACACTAATTGGCTCCGCTCGCTTTCCAAGCCCCCTGAGGTGCCTCAGCAATCTTGTTGCGGTGAAAACTCTCACAATTTATAACAGTTTGGCTTTTGTGGTTTTTCCGTTAAATGATAACAACCGGGTCGCATCCCACGCGCACCTTGGCTTTTCCACATCAACAGCTGTAAGCGTGCTGTCTACTAGCACTTTTCCGACCACGGACTTGTCGTTTTTTTGATGTAGTAGTTCGGTTTTAAAGTCTGCGTAAAGAAGGACTGGCGATGGTTAATAGTTAACGTTCCCCATAGGTTTTCGAGAGCGTTGGGTTCTGCATTTTTTACTTTCTACACTGGGAGTCAAGAAAAAGGAAGCTCTGGAGCTTTGCCCGTAACTCGCAAAATGATGTTCAAAATTCTTTCTCTGTGTAAGTCAAAGTCAAAGTCAACTTTATTGTAGGGTTGGACGATATATCGAATACACTCGATGTTCCACGTGCGATGTGGTAAATAACTATATCGTAAATATCGAGTACAGATCCTCACGTTAATGTTAAACAGACAGACGCCACTGTCGCGTGTCGCTTCTCTGCCCTCTGATAGCACACAGCTCACTCCCCTGCCCGGCCAGAAAACGAAGATTGACAGTGGCATCAGCAAATCAGCTGTCGGTCTGGGGCGAGGCTTAGCATTTATACAAGTACCGGTGCTGCACATTAGGGTAGCGGGCAAGCGCCAGGTCTTGAATGTTTTTAAGGGACGTTTAGTACAGGTAGCTACCCTGTCATTCTAGTGTTTTACAGCAGACTAGTTGCAGGGTAAGTATGTTTTATTAAGTTCTTTGCTTTAGCTGTTGCATGTGTTGTTCTGGAAGCGGAGGAAAGCGAGCGTGCAGAGAGAGAGAGAGCTGAATATCACGCGATTACAGAGACAATCATTGGAAACGGAAGCGAACGACTTGGTTCCGAATTAAAACAGCACTGGCTCCGTCATTCTGGGCACAGAAACAGAAGTAAAGGTGTAAACTCGCGTAAATGATATTCTTGGTGATGTAAACGTGCTGTGCGTGGTTTCTCCTAACTCGATATGGAACACCATTACGCACAAAGGTCCAGTTCAGTCAGATCTTCCCAGACAAAACTCATATTTTAGTTGCTAAATAACAACCAGCGCTCGACTCACAATACAGCTGTTTACTGGATATTATTCCCGAGGCACGTCCATCGCATTCATTTGAGTCGCAGCACATGGGACTGTGGGAAATGTTGTTCCGTGATCAGAAGGTCTCAGGTTCGAATCCAGGGCCGATAAAGTTACCACTGAGGTACTCACGAGCAAGGTACCGTCCCCAAGCACTGCTCCCCGGGCGCTTGTTAGCTGCCCACTGCTCCTTCACAGATGGGTTAAATGCAGAGGTCACATTTGTGGTGCACTGTGTGCTGTGCTGTGGTGTGTTCACAATGAAAAATAATCACTCATTTTCACTATTGTTAATACGAACAATAATACGATCACTGTTTCTGATAATCGTCATTTCACAGGGAATTGTTATGTAGGTGTTATATAGATTTTTCACAGTCTCTCAGTATCTTCCCATTTTTGCCCAAAAGGCATAAAGCTCTCTTTTTTGCTTATTTTTTCATTCATGTTTTTTGATTTACACACGATTTGTTTCCTCCAAAATGAAGTATTGTTTAATCTGTTGTGTTTCCCTGCCCTTTCAGATGGTACCACGGGCATCTCTCTGGGAGGGATGCAGAGAAGCTCCTGATGGAGAAGGGCAAACCTGGCAGCTTCCTGGTGAGAGAGAGCCAAAGCAAACCTGGAGACTTTGTGCTGTCTGTTCTCACAAACGAGGAGAAACACGAAAACGTGGATCGCAAGACTAAAGTCACCCATGTCATGATCAGATTCCAGGTACGGAATAACAATTTTAGTGTGTCCAGACCCTTCAGTCAATTGTAATCTTGCCCATGACGGTTATTTGGATTATGTTCAGACTCTGTTACTAAAGTTTAAAAGATTTATACTTTGCCCCGAGTGTGTTTATGTACTGTGCCCTTAAAAATAGGGACGCACGCTATGGGAATTATTGGTCGATGCCGATATCCGATATTTTCATTCTTACATCTGCCGATACCGATGCCGAGGAGAGCGTAGTCGAGCGCGTAAAGACAAGATATTTCGCTCGCCAAAGTTCCACTGAGCGCTTTGGCACAAAAATAAAGCCAATACTCGGACAAGTCAAGCAAGCATAAAACCAGAGTGTAGCGAGGGCAGAGCATTTCAAGTGTAGTACACAAGATTTTAAGAAAAAGTCACTTCCTGCCCTATGTGGTGTACCTAGTCAAATAGGGCGCATGTGATTCTCCATGTGCACTACCTAGTGCGTAGAGAGCCATTAAGCTACAACCCCGGCTATTTCCTGAGACGCATACTACCATATAGAAAAGAATGATAAGAGCGTATTACCTACGATAATAAAGTGCGGTAGTACGCGGCTCAGGACGCAACCCATCCACGAGCTCGCATTCGCCAAGTGAGCCAATTAAGTAAGTTTCAAAATTTTGCGCATGCAGAGACGAGCGCGTAAAGACGAGAGATTTTGCTTGGGAATGTTCCACTGCATGCTTAGAATTTTAGCCCAAAAAAACGCCAGAAGGTGTGTACAATAAATGTGTCCTAAAATGTCGCTATGATTCCGATATAATCGTGCATCCCTATTTAAAAACATACTACCTCATGTATTGTCACATGACTGCACCTTGTCCAATCTGCAGCTACGCCTGTGTGTTTCCTTAAATTATTATAAATTCACTAAGTGAACTATGAGGGCAAAAAAAAAAGTTCATTCATTGTAATTGATGTTTTCAATTAACTGTGAAATTGATTTGCGATGACGTTGCCCAGCCTTAACGAGTTACTAATATGGGACCCTCCACGGCAAAACCAGTCGCTTGTCGCAACGGAGGTTTCCGAGAAAAGCGACCGTTTATTTGGTATGGGGTAAAATTTTGGATTGTTTGTTTTTAGTGTTTTGAAACAGTGGAAGGTCTATACTGTACTGCTGTGAATAAATTTGGCTGAAAAACTTACCCTTTCCATCCTAAAAACGTGACTTTCTTGAGGTGAGGAATTCAATTCCAGCAGAATGTTAAAAGTTTCTGTTTTGACCGCTCTACTTCAATATTTACGGTAAATCCACTGGTTGACTAGCGTGAAGATATTTCTCCGGAATCCATCTTCGTCTCCCGAGTTCAGTTAACCTAACGCAGGTAGGCTATCCGTGTGGCTGTGAATGCAGCGTGGGCTACCGTAAATACAAACGTAGCCGCGACCGCACCAAGCGTCTGTGAGTGCTACGGCGATGGTCAACTTCGAAGGCAGATTTCTCCGTTTCTCGGTTTTGCCGTGGAGGGTCACATATGTCTTTTGCTGTTGCTAAGTTGTTGTTTTGGGTTGTCTTTTGCAGGATGGGAAGTATGACGTGGGTGGAGGTGAGAGGTTTGACACGCTGGCAGACCTGGTGGAGCACTATAAGAAAAACCCGATGGTGGAGAAAAGTGGCATCGTGGTGCATCTTAAACAGGTGGGTTCCCAGCGTGAGGTCACTCTTTCCTTTTTTTTAAAAAAAGTTTTCTACTTGCAGTTTCCAGTTTTTCATATTAAATTGTATGTTTTCTCTCCTTACAAACGGAAGCCGTTCAATGCCACTCGGATCAACGCAGCCAACATTGAGAACAGAGTACGAGAGCTCAACAAAGTGGCAGACAACTCGGAGAAACCCAAGCAAGGTTTCTGGGAAGAATTTGAGGTATCTTGGCACGGATGCGTCCTTTACGCTGCTGAATGTTATAATGCAATGAAAAAGTAAGAGACGTTTTCTTCGCATGAGGTCAGAGTAAAACGAGTGTTTCAGGGTGTTGGTGGCCTAGTGGTAGGACACTCGCCTTTGGACCAAGAGGTTGTGGTTTCGAATCTGACCTCTGGCATTACCAACATTGGGTCCCTGAGCAAGTGCCTTAACACTAAGTTGCTCTCAGGGGAACTGTCCCTGAAATTAGGGAAAATGTAAGTCGCTCTAGATAAGAGCGTCTGCTAAATGCTGTAAATGTGAATAGCTGAATGTGTTCATAATTACGTATGGTCGTAATGTTCCATCTCTCCGAGTGGTTAAAGGAAGTTGGAACAAAAGGTGTCAGAAGGTTCTCTCTCCTCCAGGGGGTGCAAGCAGGACAGTTACAAGCAGTGAAACAGAATTATAATATTATACAATTCTGAGTTAAAATCCTAATCCATCCCTGATTTCTTCATATTTTGCTCCCAAAAAGCCAGACTTGCTTGTGTTTTTAATGTACTTTTGAGAAATAGTCGTAAATCACCGACCCTGTTTCATTTTCTTAGCAAAAGTTTTCTTAGAAAAATGTCTTAGCGCAGTTCTGTAGTTCAGTTTGAGACTGCCAACTGCGCTTTACTTGTTTACACGGATCCAGAAAATCCAGCGTTTTGAAAATACGTTTGAGGTGGCTAACACTCCGCTGACGCGTAAACAAAATGTCCAAACGTATAAAAAAAATGTGTTTCTGAAAACATCTAGATACGTGTAAACAGGTGTGCTCATTTAAATTGTGTTTATTTGAGACTAAAACATCAGCAGCAATGACTTATATAATGATGTGCTAGCATAAGATAACATTAAAAAATGATTAATCAGTGAATTGTCAACTATTTTAATAATCAAGTATAATTCATTATGTAGATTAGGTGACGACGCCCTACTAGATAGTAGTACAATTTAGTCGCTTTCACTAATTCCATCAATACTCTACAATGTAGGATTCCAGACTGATTTATTGTTGTACAAATATATACATTTTTACAGATGTGGAGGCTCAGTAAAAACAGTCTCTCATTTGCAGTTTGTTCTTGAATCACGAGGTTATTTCTCGACGGATTACATTTCCATTTTGTGCACTTTATTGCGAATGATAGAATTTTGGTACTTTATTGTTGGTCAAGGGCTCAAAATTCAGCTTAAGCTCAACTGCCAAGACGGTTTGGTGCCAGACTAATTTTGCATATATGCGCCCCCGGCTGTGAAAACCCGGCTAAAATTGGCAAATCTAATTATGAGACAAAGAGCGTCAAAGCAGTCAGCGCAAAGTGGTAGTGAGAAAATTGCCAACAATAGGCCATATGAGTTTATTGCAGTAAATGATGTCATGATTTGAGGAGGTTTGAGGACACAGTAATTGAAATGTAATTTCTAACATTATAAATGTATCGACACTACGCCGAGTGCGAGTAGAGGAGAAATGTGAACGTGCAAAGATGGACAGACAGAAATGCTCAGGTGTAAATAAGATTAATATCATAAGGCTGTTTCGTTTGACCTTCAAAAGAGGGGGGTGTTGTTGTTGGCGCCCCCAATATAATGGTTGGGGAAACACCGAAGTTTATGAGGTACCACTCCCCCATTCATTTCAGCGTTATTGTTGTGCTTTTTCGCCGTGCCGACCCGTGTTCCAAAAGTATCCAAATTTTCCTATAATTGTGTCAGATATCACTGGAAATGGGAGAATGTAAGCTTTAATTTGGGGTGTGACACATAGTCAGGATAATGATGGTTCGACGGTAGCGTCAGTGTTGAAAATATTTGTATTTTTACGTTGGAATGTCTTTCTGAGCATGTAATTTGCCAGATCTTTGACGTGACTTTAAAGCTTTAAAGATATCAAGGTGAAATTTTCACAAAATCTTTGCCTTTATGACTTTATGTATAAACAGAATTACCAAAAAACGACTTTTCCTTGTTATCACTGGCAGGTTTGCATATGTGACCCTCCACGGCTAAACCAGTCGCTTGTCGCAAATTTTCAAAATTGAGTTATTATGTTTTCATGAAAGGCCATAAATCAAGCTTCAAAACGATACCTACTGTATATCGAATGAATCGGACGACATATGACTGAGATATCAACATTCAAAGGAGTCGGGTTTCTCCTGTCACGCCAAGTGAGAAACGGAGAAATCTGCCTTTGAAGCTGACTATCGACGTAGCACTCACAGACGCTTGGTGCGGTCGCGGCTACGTTTGTATTTACGGTAGCCTACGCTGCATTCACAGCCACACGGATAGCCTACCTGCGTTAGGTTAACTGAACTCGGGAGACGAAGATGGATTCCGGAGAAATATCTTCACGCTAGTCAACCAGTGGATTTACCGTAAATATTGAAGTAGAGCGGTCAAAACAGAAACTTTTAACATTCTGCTGGAATTGAATTCCTCACCTCAAGAAAGTCACGTTTTTAGGATGGAAAGGGTAAGTTTTTCAGCCAAATTTATTCACAACAGTACAGTATAGACCTTCCACTGTTTCAAAACACTAAAAACCAAAAATCCAAAATTTTACCCCACGCAACATAAACGCTCGTTTTTCTCGGAAACCTCCGTTGCGACAAGCGACTGGTTTTGCCGTGGAGGGTCACATATGGCAAACGATTACAGATAAATCCTAATATTTTTAACTACACGATCAATATTGCAAGTACAACTGAAGGTTTTTATTCATGATCCGTAAAGTGATACATTACCGTGAAACACCAGCCAGCACGATAACAACCCAACAGCATACTGCATCAATCAATATGAAGTAACCAGATGTAATTACATTTGCATTACATTTCATCTACAGCATTTATCAGACGCTCTTATCCAGAGTGACATTCATTCATTCATTCTCCAAACCGCTGAATCCCAACCGGAGCCTATCGCGGAACCACGGGCGCAAGGCGGGGGCCGACCCCGGACAGGCGCAAACACGCCTCTTCCTACAGCCGACCCTGGGATCGAACCCAGGACCTTCTGGGACCTTCGATGTGAGGCCGCAGCATTACAAAGACGTTCTTCTGGAGCAACTTGGAGTTGAGGGTTTTGCTCAGGGGCTCGATGGTGTTCGTGCAGGATTTGAATCTACAATCTCTAGGCCTGCAGGTGAGCACTTTAGGGGAGCACTTCTCTTTTTATAAAACGTTTTTATACTAGGATTGGGTTCATCTTAATATCTTAAAACCTCAAAAATGTTGTATATCTGGACTCATCCAAGTTGCAATTCTGAAATAAAATCTATCTGCCTGGGATTCAAAGAAGGCTGTTGATTTATTTTTATCAGCAGAGCAACATGAGTTCAGCATTGATTTTACGGCCAGAGTTGGACCGGGTTGGGCAGAAAGGAGAGGAGAGGAACACAGTAACACTATTGAGTCCCTGAAAACGTCCTTGTTTAACCGTTTCCTTCCTACCAGCATAAAACGTCCCCACATTCTCCCGGAGCCCCCTCCGCTTCTGGACAGACGTTCCCTTTTGTTCTCTTCATTAGACAGCGTTTATGTGCTCGCAATATGTTCGCCATGAGTCAATGGATATCTATAAATAGAGGCAGCACTGCGCAGACACGCTCCGCAATGCTACGTTATGTAATTCGCAGCTGAAAGAGAGCGGGGGGAAAAAAAAGACATCCACACAGAGCACAAAGGGAGCGGTCATTCTACATTGATCTGATGGAGGATCTGACCACAACTGCAGGAAACTGCAACCCTCCGTCACACATTAACCAGATTAACGTTTAAACTCCCCCAAACGTAGAGCAGGCGTAATATATCAAGTCTTTTTTGTCCTACTCTTGGACCCAAAATGGGTTCAGAAGGTCATTTCCTGCGGCTCTGCCGGGCCGGGAGGACGCGTATCACCTGACCCTGATACATGACACATTAAACTACACTCCCGCAAGCTGTTTTGTCTGTTTCTGTAGCCGGAGAGCTGACTACATCCTCTCAAAATGTGTGCCTCAGCTGTTAACAATAGAACAGCACTGGGGCTGCAGTCTCCACCCAGGAAAAGCCGAGGGAGGGAGATAAGAGAGAGAGCGAGATGCATGGCGGA
Organism: Distichodus sexfasciatus; assembly: GCA_032718565.1. Classification (NCBI taxonomy): domain Eukaryota; kingdom Metazoa; phylum Chordata; class Actinopteri; order Characiformes; family Distichodontidae; genus Distichodus; species Distichodus sexfasciatus. Next base: position 2,637,930 of record JAVGVS010000036.1, on the reverse strand, counting down.
GGAGATAATGTCCCCGATGGAATCCCTCTGTGTCCATTTGGCCAGAAAAAAAGAAGAAGAAAAAAAAAACACTCCAGGCCTTTATCTAATAATGCTCTTTTAAGGCGAGAGCATCCCTAATGACTTTGTAATTACCTCCTCATCTCTCGCTCGGAAGAAGAAAGTAACTTTCGGACTGTATGACTATGTAATGCGAGCTCTCTCTCTCTCTCTCTCTCTCTCTCTCTCTCTCTGGATGGCTGAATTATTCAGTTAAGAAAGTGAAGTCAGCGTTTTTGCACTAACGATTCAGCTTTTTTTCCGTTCTGTGCACTTCAAAGAAAAGAGAGGGAAAAAAAAACTTTTTAAATCTGCTCATTTAAAAGTCTGTTAAACACAAACCTTTTTAAATGGAAGTGTGACAAAATCACCCGAGTTAATCTTCAGTTAGGTTGACTGGAACGTCGGGCACATCACGTCAATTCTTACGCCCTGGCAGGTAAACGCGTAACGTCTAAACTTTCTTCATTTGCTAAGAATTACTTTAGCAGAACGTAAACGCTAGGAAGAGACCGGGCACCACGAAGCTCGCCTAAAACTCCTCGACCAATCGATCTAAAACTAAAAAGTACAAAATAATAAGCATACACGTGGAACTGTGAGCCCGGGAGAGCTCGAGAGCGCGACCACAGACGAACTGCCGATCGATATTCTGTGATTACTGACCGCGCAAGCGTCCAATTACATAACGCTCTCTGACACAGTAATTCAACTCCAGGTCTGAACGGCACTAAAGCCCGAGCCTCTATTCATCACCGGCATGTCATTACATCACCTTCTCCATCATCTTTAATGAACTCATACAAATCACTGCAGGCTCGTGTCCGGCTGGTTCTATACAAGATGAGCGGGAAATTGAACAAACCAGACGCAGGGTATTGGAACAGGGCTGCCTCATGGTCCAGATCTTAATTCAGCTGTTGGACGAATTTAAAGAGCTAGAGATCAATTAATCAATTAATCGACTGACATTGTTGCGCTGAAACTGTCTCAAGGAAAATCTCTATGAATAACGTTTATGTTTGCAGACTGTACCGTACTGTCACTTCAAACTGCTGCTGATCTGGCACACAATTAATGCCAGCCGATTGAAGCTGTAATCCTCTTCTCTTGACTGCTGCTACAATATTTACACAAGTTTTGCACTGCTGCTAAATATTTGCACAACTACTGAACGCTGCTGTACATCTCACTGATCGCTTTCTTGATGACTTACTGTGTCTGAACAAACTGAAAGTATTGCACCGACTCTAGTTCTCCACTAGATCAGACTTGCATGTTAGCTCCGGCTTTATAAAAGATAAGACTGTACAGAATTTTTCATATTGGACCTAGAGATGGGGCGATACCAATTTTTTATGTCCCATACCGATACCGATATGTGACCCTGCACAGCAAAATCAGTCGCTTGTCGCAACGGAGGTTTCCGAGAAAAACGAGCGTTTATGCTGCGTGGGGTAAAATTTTGGATTTTTTGTTTTTAGTGTTTTGAAACAGTGGAAGGTCTATACTGTACTGTTGTGAATAAATTTGGCTGAAAAACTTACCCTTTCCATCCTAAAAACGTGACTTTCTTGAGGTGAGGAATTCAATTCCAGCAGAATGTTAAAAGTTTCTGTTTTGTTTATGGTAAATCCACTGGTTGACCAGCGTGAAGATATTTCTCCGGAATCCATCTTCGTCTCCCGAGTTCAGTTAACCTAACGCGGAAGTAGGCTATCCGTGTAGCTGTGAATGCTGGCGTAGGCCTGTCATCTAGCGTAGCATGACCGCACCAGCGTCTGTGAGAATTAACTACGGCGATAATCAACCGGTGACAGATTTCTCCGTTTCTCACTTGGCGTGACAGGAAAAACCCGACATGAAACCTAACCCTGTCATGAAAACATAATAACGCAAGTTTGAGAATTTGCGACAAGCGACTGGTTTTGCTGTGCAGAGTCACATATTGTAAATGTGGATATCTGCCGATAGCGATACAAATACGATACAGTCACAGTCTTTTTTAAACATAAAATAATGCTGTAAAATGTCTGAATACGCGGCTGAGATTATTGTATAGCCAAATGCTTGATTTAAATACTGTTTTCCTACTAAAACAATGTAATAATAACACACACGTATATGCTAAATTATTTGTTCTCAAAAATTGTTTGTTCAGACATATAAATATTCCTTTTCTTACTGATTGCACCAACTTTATAAAATTGAAAAAAAAAAAAATTGATCAATTGAAAATTGTCAATTGTCAAAAGACATTTATGCGTTTTTATGCATTTACTTCTGTTTTAGTGCAGAACATCTCACAAATACTTTCACACACAGAGGATCAGGTCTTGTCTTCGGCCCGCGCCACTAAGCGTTATTACATGTCACTATTAAGTGTCCGTGTGAAATACGAGCGGAGCTGCTCTAGCGAGTAGATGAATTAAACCCAAGCGTTGATTCTAGAAAAATTGCCTCGACCATTTTTTGTAATAGAATTGTTTGAGTTATTGGAACAATCGTGTCAGCTCTACTTTACCGCAGTGCCACTTCCCATGCATAACAAATTAAGCGTGCACGCATTTACAGATCAGCTCCATAGAACAGCCCAATGCCAGCGATACCCGATCCAGCTGTTTGAGCCGTTATTGGACCAATATCGACCGACATATCGACTCGGTTACATCTCTAATTGAAACTGTAATTGACCTCATGCACATTGAGCACATTCACATGCACTTTTTAGTATAAAAGACAACTCAAGACCATAATTGTAGGCTGTAGTACCACATCCTAATTGTCTCTCTGCCTACTTCTAGTTCAAAGTTCGTTTATATTCTCTTCTAGTTTAAAGTTCGTTTATATTCTATTTCTAGTTTTAAAAGTGTGCGTTTATATTCTACTTCTAGTTTTAAAGTTTAGTTTATATTCTGTTCTAGTTTAAAGTGTCTTGTTTATATTCTACTTCTGGTTTAAAGTTTACGTTTATATTCTATTTCTAGTTTAAAGTATGCGTTTGTATTCTGCTTCTAGTTTAAAGTGTACGTTTATATTCTACTTCTAGTTTAAAGTTTACGTTTATATTCTATTTCTAGTTTAAAGTGTACGTTTATATTCTACTTCTAGTTTAAAGTTAACGTTTATATTCTACTTCTAGTTTAAAGTTTACGTTTATATTCTACTTCTAGTTTAAAGTTTACGTTTATATTCTACTTCTAGTTTAAAGTGTACGTTTATATTCTACTTCTAGTTTAAAGTTTACATTTTATTCTACTTCTAGTTTAAAGTTTACATTTATATTCTACTTCTAGTTTAAGGTTTACATTTATATTCTACTTCTAATTTAAGGTTTACATTTATATTCTACTTCTAGTTTAAAGTTTTACATTAATATTCTGCTTACAGTTTAAAAGTTTACATTTATATTCTACTTCTGAAGTTTTAAAGTTTACGTTTATATTCTACTTCTAGTTTAAAGTTTACATTTATATTCTACTTCTAGTTTTAAGTTTACATTTATATTCTGCTTCTAGTTTAAAAAGTTTACATTATATTCTACTTCTAGTTTAAAGTTTACATTCATATTCTACTTCTGGTTTAAAGTTTACATTTATATTCTACTTCTAGTTTAAAGTTTACATTTATATTCTACTTCTAGTTTAAAGTTTACATTTATATTCTACTACTAGTTTAAAGTGTATATTTTTAAAGCAAATTAAATTAAAGCGATCGGAAACAATTTTACCAATATCTTTCCATTTTTATCTTTACAGTTTAGGGTTTATATTAGGGCTGTGCGATATGGACAAAAGAAACCTATCACGATTTTCTTGAACAATATTGCGATTTTGATTTTCCCAATCACGATTTTTGACACACACAGACATGTTTTTTACAGTGTGAATCTGAAACTTATTTTCCAAAGGAAAACAATTAGATCTTTATCAAAGACCTGTAACATGTCTCTAGAACAGACCTATGGCAAAAAAAATCACCTAATGAGTGTAACAAAATGTCTCTAGAACAGACCTATGGCAAAAAGTAAATGTGTGTGTGTGTGTGTATGTGTGTGCGTGTGTGTGTGAAAAACAACAACAACCCAGACCACCAAAACCCCGCCCCCACACTGCCAAAACCTACCCGCTTTCAAACGCATGCGCAGTAATCTCACTCGAGCAAAAAAGCAGCTCGTCGGTGATCTATTTTTCTTGTAGCGAGGACATTGCTAAATCAAGTAAAAGGCATTAGCGAAAGGAAAGTACAGTTACATGTACAGTATTTTTTCACAACAGCGGCGTGATTCCCTAATTTTGTGCTCTCTGAGAGTTTTCACGTTTGTAGCGACTTTGAAATTCGCCCGCGCGATTTTTTGCGGCAAGCCATTTCCTGCGGCAGCTCCTAGTTTGGCATAGATGTGGCGCTCGCCCACAAATAGCATACTGCGGGAAAAGTCGGGAGCGCCAAAAAATCGTGCTGTAAGGCAATTTAGAAATCAGCGCATATTCGCCAGCGATTTAAATCTGATTTTCAGTGTCGCGCCCTAGTTTATATCACGAGGTTGTTGCCGCGTGCATCTGATATTTACAGCTTTGTCTAGTCACACACTCTTGAGTGTTGGTGACTCTCTATCAGAGGCTTAAATTCATAATGCAGGACAGTCTCTGGAACACTTTAGGTTTAAGCACTCTTACTTTTCCAGCTTTAGAAACCAACCTCCCAATTTTCCCAGTGGGTTTGGACTCGCTTTTTTCAACCCCCAGCTTTCCCGTGCCACTGCCCCATCATGTCATATTTTGATACAAGTGTGTTACGGCCTGAACGTGATTCTTCATAAGCTTCCTTTCGGGCACTGGGCAGAGTGCCTTTCAAGAACTGAGGCAGCTGCCCTGAGAATGGAGCACATTTACGGAGAGAGCGTCACCGTAAAGCCGCTGTCTGTGGCTCGAGAGTTCTGCAGGCGCCTCGTCCTAAAACTATTAAGAGCTCTCACTGCTGATTTCCTGCCAGCTGCCCTGAGCACACAGGCTCCTTCCATGCTCCTTCACTCTGTCAATCTCTCTACCTCTCCCCACTCTGTCACAGGCCCACAAAAAACCTGACAAACACTTCTCTCAGAGAGCGAGGTCCTAGAGAGCGTTCCACTAACACAGACGAAGTCATTGAGCCCAAATGAACCACTAGGGCTGGGCGATCTGATCTCCGTCAACATCACGATTGGTGAACTGTTACATCAATTTACAATTCATGAAGAATTACTCCGTTTCTGGAGCTTTTTCGTCTTGCTTATACTTCACTGGCAACGTCGATATTGTAAATGTGCTCAACTATTTTTCTAATAAAAAAGTGCACATTTAATTTTATTTTATGATTATGATTTTAAAATAATTAATGGGAAACACCGCGCTGGGCATCAATGCATAAGAATGGATAATAAGATTGAGTCCGTGAAACTGGCGCCCATTGTATTAGTGGGATGTTTTACACATGGGAAAGTAGTAAGAAACATTAAAAATCTGAATAAATAACATTAGCAAGTAGGGCTGCAACAAATGACTATTTTTGTAATCGAGTAATCTATCAATTATTTTATTGATTAATCAAGTAATCGGATACATTTTTAAAAAACAAAACAAAAATGACAATGCATTTGTTATTAGGCTTTATTCTACTGTGAGTAGAAGTTAGTCATATATGCTTTATGTTGTATTCAATTGAAAATGAAGAAACATGAAGTTCAAGAGTCATTTTGAACCAATTTGGCCAATAAAATGAGTTACTTTTGGCCTTTCTGGAAGAGAACTGCATTTCCCACAATCCCCTGCGCACGCCGGAGCCGCGTCACAATAAAGGGTTCAGCGCGTTCCGGAATGAACTATGAAAAAAAAAAAACGATGGGAAAATCTGAGTGGGGAGGAGAAAATCTTAATAAATGTCTGTATTGTGAGTGGTTGTTGTGGTTATTTATCAGCTAAATTACGCGTTTTGTCTGTAATAAAGGGGACGTTTTGACGGAAATGGAGCGTTTTAGCGAGTAATGGCGCTTACAAACAGCGGCGATGTTTGCTCATAAAAATGTCATTTATCACGTTTTATGCATTTATTTCTGTATTTCACGGAATATCTCACAAATCGTTCATTCAGAGGGATCTATTACCGCTTGATCGCCACTGAAAATATTGTGCGTCATTAATAGCGTCTGTGTGAAGCATGGCCGGCGCATGTTGTAGCCATTTAAATGACCATGAAGCTTCCGATTCTAGAAAAATTGCCTAAACCATTTTGAAATCGAATTATTTGAGTGTCGAATAATGGTTTCAGCTCTATTAGCAATATTATATCAATTAAAGATTTAGAATGTGGTAGAATAAAATTGTTATAGCGTGAACTGTGAAAATACAAATATATTATTATTATTATTATATTATTTATAGCAATAGTAGCAGATTCATATGTGGTTTTTTCAGTTTGATTTCGACCATTACATCTCCACTTAGCGATGTGGAAACTTTTATCAAGTATGTAACTTTTTCTATAGCAGCTTCTGCAGTCTGTAGAGGATTGTTGTTGATTCACACTTTAGTTTTTCACATACCACATGGTGAGAACACAGCCACATGGTCGTATATCATTTTGTAACAAGCATTAAAATAATCGGAATAAATAACATTAAACGGTTATATCAATTAAAATTTAGAATATCGGTTTGAGTCATTTTTTGATGAATTGTCACTGCACCCTGAGCGCTAATTATCTCCAATATAATATTTTTGTGACAAACAGAAAACAAATATAAGCGTAAGTTCGATGTAAACATAGAAACACAAATCAAGCTCTGTCTGATTGAGAAACCAGAGTGTTAAGATTTTGCCACTGAGCTCATCTTTAACACTCACCTCAGGAACTCTGCATGACTTAGACTCTTCCTCAAACTATGCACTGCGGCGACGGTTGTTTCGTTCTTTTATTTCTTTTTAACTTACAATACTGTGAGAACTCTTCAAACTGGTTCTCAAAACTGAGACAGAACAAAAACTAGACCGATTTCTGTGACTTTGGCTCGTCGGCACACAAGCACTGAATTTTTCAGGAGTAAGACACAGGAGAAGAGGAGACGCAGGCCTTGTCTCCACTAAACTCTAAAGTTTAATATATAACAAGATTTAGCAAAAACACTTTACATCTAGAAAGGTGTATATATCCCATATAGTTATATTAGCTATTTAATAAATCAGAAGTTTGTAAATTTCACATTTACATAACCACATACATCTGTTTAATACGACAGCGTATTAGGGCCATTGTATATAAAAAAAAAAATAAAACCAGGCTGGGGGAGGGGGTAAAATTAAGAGAAAAAAGTCAGAAATTCTGAGATTAATGTCATATATTTGCGTGAAAAAACTTGGATATTGTCTGACATTGTAAAGTCATAAATTTATGAAAAGAAACTCCGAAATCCTCTGAGATGTAAAAGTAGTAAATTCTGAGGAAAGAAAAACTGGATCTTCTCTGAGTTTAAAGTGGTAATATCGAGAAAAAACTCACAAATTCTTGAGAAAAAAGAATAGAATTTTTTCCTGATATCTTTACCACTTTAAACTCAGAGAAGATCGATTTTCTTCTGCGTAAATTTACTACTTACATCTCAGAAAGTTTAGTTTTCTTTCTATAAAATTATGACTTGTTCCTGCTCTAAATAAAAAATTCATCAAGAATCTCAGAGTTTTTTCTCATAAATTCCACATCTTTAATCTTGAAATTTGGACTTTATTATGCATAGAACCTGAGTTTTTTACGCAAATATATGACATTAATCTCAGAATTTCTGACTTTTTTCTCATAATTTTGCCCCCCTATCCAAGCCCGTTTGTTTTTTTATATACAATGGCCCTATCGCCGTCGTAGTTTAAACAACCACTAATGTGTCTTGTAGCAAAAGTTTTGTTGCTACCATCTTTCAGATATTTTTATTTTATTTTTAAAAAATGTATCATACATTTATTTAGTTTTACTTATACTATATTTGGACCTGAGGAAAAATGAACAAATAATGCAAATAATTGTTAATTAATTTTAATTTTAACATGAATGCAAAGTTATTAAGTTTTTTTCTTATTATTTCAGGGGTTGAGGAATTTTTTAAAGAATTTTCAGTACTTAAAGAAAGTACTTACTTTCAAAACATAGAAAAAGAAGACTAATTATTTAGCTTGAACATTAATTAAGTAAATCTGGCCCACAATTTATCAACACATTAGTTTTAAACAAACATTGTGATGTCTGAATTCTATGTTTTCTGGCTGTTCTGTCCCTCGGTAATGTTCTCTCTTGCTATTTAAAGAGCTCCAGGCTCAATACGGGCTTGATGAGTGAAATGGGTGTGAGCGGCAAGTATACCGATGTTTTCATCAGGCCTGTAAGTGTTAAGTAGAAACACGCGGCGTCTCACTGAAATCGATAGCTGCCTAGACAAAATGTTCTGAAGCGCCCGGCCAGAACAGTCTAAAACAAGTTCAAAGCTTGATGTCCGCAGCAGGAGGCGGGAAAAAAAGTCTTGCCCATGGATCTGTAGGGAGGGGTTTAACGCGACCCGGGGGAGGAACACTCCGGCCCGGACGTACTTTCTCAGAAAGGACAAGGAGTGACTTGGGGACGATGTGGATGAATCAAAAAAAAAAAAAAGAAAAACAAGAGGAAGGGTCAGACCTGACGGAGAGTGTGAAGTCTCCCGGGTTGCTCTTGCTCGGTCAAGACCAAGAAACTGCCATGGACACCACTTGGTCGGGAGGAATTAACCAGCCTCCTATTCAGTGATGTTGGGGTGGGGAACACCTGCAACAAAACAACCGCAGGCGCCATCACTCGCAGGAAGACGTGAAGATTTTGGTTTAAATGCGTTATTAATTTTGACACTGAATTCTAACCAGCACTACCATCGTTAGGTCCCTGAGCAAGACCCTTAGCCCAGGTTTCTCTCAAGGAACTCCAAAAAAATTAGGAAAATGGAAGTCGCTCTGGATAAGAAGATCCTTCATCATTAAATATAAATGTAGAACAAAAAGTTATTTCAGGCAAGTAAAAAGTAAAAAACATGATTAAAACAAGGCTCAACCAAACCAGACTCATTCTATACATACTGTATGACCTACTGGACAGATCTCTTCCCCTCAATGCAGATTTAAACGGTGAGATTAAATGATGACCAAAAACACGGTTAAATATTACATGGGAAAGGGGTAATAGCTTTTGTTAGTTCAATTAAACATGTGATTTATCCAAGTCACTCCTGTACCATCCTATTTAAACAACAAACAACCATTTCTCGCCATGAGTGTGGTTCAAATAATTAAAATTAAAACACTGTTAAATTCAAACTTGAAAACCCAAGTGCAAAGAAGCAAATGTTTTTCACTTTATTAGCAATGAGAAATGAGAACTCATTAGCGGTACCCGGCTTTTAAATAGTGAATGCTTCGTAAACAAACATATGCATGCGGCACATCAACATCACTGATAGAATCTGGTGTGAAAATCTCAAACAAATTCCACCAGAACATAACACAATTCCAACACCAAACACATAAATAAACACAGAACAAAGACACTAAGCAGGTCTCACGTGCGTGGAAGAAATCTGACTGTAGAATCTATGCCCTTTTCAGCCTGGCACATATGCCGTATATCACATGAAAGCCCAGATTACGCAGATAATATGTGACCGTCCACGGCAAAACCAGTCGCTTATACTTGAAATGTATTATTATTGAGTTATTATCATTTTTTTCATGAAGGGCATAAATCAAGCTTCAAAGCGATACCTATATGGAGATGAATCCGGACGACATATGACTGAGATATCAACATTCAAAGTCGGGTTTCTCCTGTCACGCCAAGTGAGAAAGCGGAGAAATCTGCCGTCGAAGTTGACTATACGCCGTTAGCACTCCTAGGCGGCTTGGTCTTGATCCGGCGGCTACGTTTGTATTCACGGTAGCCCTACGCTGCATTCACAGCCACCGCGGATAGCCTACCTCGTTGGGTTAACTGAACTCGAGAGCGGAGATGGATTCGAATATCTTCAGGATTTACCGTAAATACTGAAGTAGAGCGGTCAAAACAGAAACTTTTAACATTCTGCTGGAATTGAATTCCTCACCTCAAGAAAGTCACGTTTTTAGGATGGAAAGGGTAAGTTGTTCAGCCAAATTTATTCACAACAGTACAGTATAGACCTTCCACTGTTTCAAAACACTAAAAACCAAAAATCCAAAATTTTACCCCACGCAACATAAACGCTCGTTTTTCTCGGAAACCTCCGTTGCAAAAAGCGACTGGTGTTGCCGTGGAGGGTCACAAATGTATTTTTTTGGGCGAACTTTTTTTTTTTTTTCCATGTTCTGCTGTGTTGCATCTTCCTTTATTCTGACCCAGTAACATGTTTATTTATGATTCCACAGTAAGTGTTACCTTTATGATGATACCAAAAGCATCAAAGTAGACATTGCGGTTGCTGAGATATACACGTTTTATTTTGGGTATCTTTTTTAGAGCAAAAATCTGTAAAACAGTCTCAGGGCTTAACAGGTTAATAAAGTAAAACTGTTCAGGTTTTATTCATCACATTTCAATCTCAACTCAAAGTTTACTTCTAAACACCAATTTATTTCTAAACCAACATTGACCAAAGTGCTGTACAGATCGATGCAAGTGAAGAGCAAAACGAGACATATCATCAAGAAAAGAAAAGAAACATAAAACAAGAGATACAACATGAAGATATAAAAGCTTACTCTGAATTAAAAACCAAAGCACAGAGGTGAGGATTTAAAAACATCTGAGCAGGTTTGATATGCCAAAGCCTGGGGACTGTCACCCCAAAGGTTCGGTCACGTCTAGTCTTCAGTCTAGTCTTAGCGGATCAGACGACCTAAGCGCCCTGGCTGTAGTATAAAAACGCAGCAGGTCGGAAAGATATTGAGGTGCTGCTAACCCATTAAGAGCTTTAAAAACGAGCAGCAAGATTTTATAACTTGAGAATATTTTTACGAGCCCATAAAATACCTGCATTATGTATTCAGCATATGGACATGTTTATAATAAAACTCTTTACTCTGAGGTGATACTTCACTTTCCCTTTCATCTACATTCTAACACTGTGATGGATGTAACCCGAAAATAAATCATTCAGAATCTGTACCTTTGATATAAATATTACACTTTGCCATGAAAAGGATTTCAGAGCAAACACTCTGTAAAATACGGTTGCAGGCCTGACAGAGTGCCACGAAGAAGTCTTATTTCTTGATTCTTCGCTGGGAAGATGTGAGGTGAGTGATTATTTGTCATTGTGAACACATCACAACACAGCACACGGTGCACCACAACGAAATGTGACCGCCGCATTTAACCCATCCGAAACTACCCACTGAAACTAAACATGGTGAAATGGCGTTTTGCCACTATGCTGCCCGATGCTGGAACCAACCGCCCATTAATATCAGATCTGCCCCGAATGTGGCAAGTTTTAAACGGATGCTAAAAACTGCACTTTTCTCTTTTGCTTTTCCCACACTTGAGTGCTGACCTGTTGCAATATTTTAAAATCTAATTGCGCCTGATTTTTCAATCATTTTTATAGAGCTTTTAATTGTTTTATTTCTACTTTATCTTTATTTGTGACCCGATCTGCTGTAATGAGTCGGAAGTCGGCGTTCTATGTATTTAGATACGGGCCGATTATGTTGACAAACATCAAAAATATCGATTTCTCTTTTTTGGTCTTATATGGAAGAAAAGGTCTTCAAACTTAATCTGGTCTCCAAAAAAGAAAAATTGATATTTTTGTGATGTTTTTCAACATAATCGGCCAGTATCTAAATAAATAGAACGCCGACTTCCGACTCATTACGGCAGATCGGGTCACATTTTTATTCCTTTTTTTCCATTACTTTCTCTTTTTTTTTTTAAATCTTTCATTTTAACAAATTTTATCCTGTTTCTGTAAAGCACATTGAATGACCCCTGTGTATGATAATGTGCTCTATAAATAAACTTGCCTTGCCATCCGTGAAGGAGCAGTGGGCAGCTTGGGGACGGTGTCTTGCTTTACCGGCACTGGATTCGAACCTGCGACCTTCTGATCGCGGGGCGACCCTACCGTTACGCCACCAACCGCACAGTGATTTATTGCAACATGTGCACACGTAAATATTATTTCGCAAGATTACACAAGAAAGCCTTCTACTTTTACACAGTACTACAGTAGAAATGATGAATGAAAATATTTCATTTAAAAATCCCTAAGGCTGCAACAACTAATCGATTAAATTGAGTAAAATCGATTATTAAGATAGATGGCAACTAATTTAATAATCAATTATTTGGGTCTACGTTATTATACACATATGTACAGTGGCTACCCGCTAATGTGGGGGCAGTAAAGCAGCATTACGCTGGACACCGACCGCCACAAAAGAAGAACGAGAAGCAGACGAGAACCAGTGCCGTGCCTTGCTGAGCTGAAGTAATTGCGTAGAAACACACGAATGACATTTCTGCCGATGTAAACACACGCTGCGTTTGTTAGGCCGCACGACTCTCTCAGGAAGTCGTTCACTAAAGCGTTCCAGTTCAGTCAAATCTTCCCATTTATTACAGACAAAACTCATTTTGAATAAATAACAAAACAACCAGCGTTCTACTCACAATACAGCCATTTACTTGATATTTTCAGCGATTATTCCCACTCGTGTCCACCGAGTTATTGTGGCGTGACTCATGTGGAACGCCATCTTGCGCAAAAATGTAGTTCTCTCCCAGAAATGAGTCAAAAATAAGTTATAGGCCAAAACCAGTCCAAATTGGTTAAAAATGCCCAAACCTTTAAGATTTCTTTATTTTCAATTTATCAGAAAATATTTGTTTCCATTTTATAATGTCAGAGAGTAAAAAATAAATCTAGAAAAATAGAAACAGACAGTTTGGTTTATTAAAAATGCTGGAAACTAAATAGTTTATTTTTGCTTTTCATGCAATTAAGAATAGAGTAATGGAAAAAATAATCGGCTGATTAATCGATTAACAAAATAATCGTTAGTTGCAGCCCTAACAATTCCAAAAACTAAAGATGAGCTAAGAGTTAAAAATGATATTCAGCATTTCCAACTATATCTTGTTCTCACCTCATTTTTCCACAACCTGAACCTTCACACAGATCCCGAAGCCGACTAGCCCGGATTTAGTGAATTACTTCCCCCTCCCTCCGAGTGAGATGATATCACCAAGCTTATCCAATTCCCTCTACACATATATTTGTGTCTAATCCCCTGCTGAATGCCAGCTGTAATCGGTTACGATTTGCTGTGTTTGAAAAGTTATTTCCTAATCCTTGGGGGGAATGAGAAGCCGCAGCGGTGGGGAGGCTGAGAGGGTCAGGTGCAATCTGGGCCAGCGCTGGGCCACAGATGTCTGTCTGTCTGTCTGTCTGTCTATTCACCAAAAATATTACTCTTTAAAAACCTTTTCTTGAAAAGTCTTAGTCTCCAAAACCTAATTTAGCAAAAATGTACCAAGGTATAGAGAACGGCTACAGGGTGCTACATCGGATACACCGATCTACACTGATACATCACTCCAATATAGAAACACTGATCAGATGGACATACTGTAACTATGTACTGAACTATTTTCATTAAAAACAAGGTGTTTTGTGATTTGATGTGAGTGGAAGTGTGTGTTAAATCAGTATACGTGACCCTCCACGGCGAAACCAGTCGCTTGTCGCAACGGAGGTTTCCGAGAAAAACGAGCGTTTATGTTGCGTGGGGTAAAATGTTGGATTTTTTGTTTTTAGTGTTTTGAAACAGTGGAAGGTCTATACTGTACTGTTGTGAATAAATTTGGCTGAAAAACTTACCCTTTCCATCCTAAAAACGTGACTTTCTTGAGGTGAGGAATTCAATTCCAGCATAATGTTAAAAGTTTCTGTTTTGACCGCTCTACTTCAATATTTACGGTAAATCCACTGGTTGACTAGCGTGAAGATATTTCTCCGGAATCCATCTTCTTCTCCCGAGTTCAGTTAACCTAACGCAGGTAGGCTATCCGTGTGGCTGTGAATGCAGCGTAGGCTACCGTAAATACAAACGTAGCCGCGACCGCACCAAGCGTCTGTGAGTGCTACGTCGATAGTCAACTTCAAAGGCAGATTTCTCCGTTTCTCACTTGGCGTGACAGGAGAAACCCGACTCCTTTGAATGTTGATAATGTTCATAACTCAATTTTGAAAATTTGTGACAAGCGACTGGTTTTGCCGTGCAGAGTCACATGATATTGTATCATATTTAATACTGTAGCAGACTGAGATATTGGCAGATGTTGAAAAGTTGTCCACTAGACATCGATAAAATGGATAAAGTGGACAAAACTATATATCAAAGTCAAAGTAAACTTTATTGTCATCTCTGCTAGATACTGCACAGATATACAGAGAGACGAGACAACGTGGCTCCAGTTTTTACAGTGCAACAAGAAAGAGAGGACAAAGAACAAATAAGGCACATGGAATAAACAATATATAAATAGAATACAAAATATATATTTTAAACTGGAAATGGAATATTAAATATAACTTTAAACTAGAACTAGAACTAGAGGTAGAAAGAGAGACAGTTGGGATGCAGTATTACATACAAAAGTGGAAACTGACTTTTACACTGAATGTGCAGGAGGTTAGAAACAGTTTCAATATGAAAAATTCTATATCCAGTCTATTAATAAAACAGTATCTCTTAAAAAGTATGACATTTAAGTTTGTGTGTGTGTGTGTGTGTGTATATATATATAAATTTTTAAAGGTTAATAATAGGGATGTGCAAAAAAATTGTATCGAAACGTGATTCAAAATCGATTCATGCATTCCAAACACTCAATTCATAATTCTCTCCTAACGTAATGGCACTAGTTTAGTTTTTCCCCTAGACATGTTCAGCTTGGAAAAAATCTGCCCAGATAGATCTGGAAATCTGCCCAGATAGATCTTCTCCACGTGAGCATGAAGGAGTTGCAGTCAGTAAACATTTAGTAAACTACATTCGATTTAGTGTGATTTATTTGATGATCTGCCAGAATCAAATGGGAAAAGTAACTAAAGCAGCAATCTGGACACAAATTCATCTATGTATTGAACTGTGAATCGTTTATGAATCAAGAATCGCTTATTAATTGTGAATCGAATCAAATGGTGAGATTTTCTGAATCGTGCACCTCTAGTTAATAACTCTTTTTGGACAGAATGAACAATTCTACAATGAAAGCGAAGTGCATCTGCATCGAAAATACAAATTATAAAATAGGTGAAAATATTTTTTTTCTTCAGTGTGTACCATCCCTTCTTGATTTTTATCCAAGAATATCTTCTCTTGTAGATTATTTATGGAAAAATAAGAATTATACTAGTTGTCCCTGTGTGTCAAGCGGCAAAAACGTTTGATTTAATTTGAGTAACTTGATACACATCCTGCAGCATCTCTTGCTCATGCTCACTGCACAATGATGATGATGAAACCATGTACCGTGCAGCCCTACTATACACCCTTATGACTGCTGAGGAACACCACATCATGTATAGTTCTAGATATCGCACATACTGCAATGTGTCTGTTTCAGTCATCCTCTGTATTTATACTGTACTCTGAGTGAAAAAGGGATCTCCGCACCTTTGCCCATAACTTCGGCAATTTTCAAACTGCTTTCACTGTTGCTTGCATTTGTAAATTTGCATCAAAGTGATTATTATATTGCTCTTATTTTAGCTTCAATACTTCAAAACTCGGAGTTGTTCTCTGACCTCACTGGCGATGTATTCCACTCGTGGCGTTTACAATTTCGTGTCTGAGTCTTTGAGAAAAGGAGGATAATGGATAATTAAAATGGATAATTGTTGAATGTTTTTGGTTCATATTTTATTGTTCACTGTTAAAGTCGTCATGTATCATGAAAACGTTATCATGTCATGTATCATTAATATGAAAATATTATTAGTAATAATTACCATTTCACAAGACATAGGCGAGCTACACAGATGCAAATTATTTCTGAATAGAACAGTCAACATTTACCAAAATTATGTGCAAAAGCACAGAGCTCCACTTATTGACTTATAGTGTAGATGATGAATTAATGATGTGTTAATTAAGGCCATGTCCACACGTACACGGGTATTTCTGAAAACGGAGATTTTCCGTTTTTGTTGTTTTTTAAAAAGTCGCGTCCACGCGAGCACGTTTTCAAAAATATCTCCGTTCACACGCAATGGCAACGAACGCTGTCAAAAGCACGCCTTGCATTGGAGATGAAAACCTAATGTAGACACGGCGCATACTGTGACGTCATACGAGTGGCGCACGGTGTGACGCGAAACGGTTTGTTTTTCAAAATCTTCGATTTTCTCGTCCACACCTAAACGCAGAAGCAGAGTTTTTAAAAATCGCCACTTTGGCCGGAGTTTTCAAAAGGCCAAAACGCGTACACAAACCTCCATTTTCCTCAAGACCCGTGTACGTGTGGTCATGGCCTTAGTCATGTGTAGTCAAACTCCCGGTTAAACTACTGAGTGTTTTCTCTGGTGTGAAGTGCAGCGTGCTAGTCTTTTTAAAAAGAAAAGGTTGCTATTAATAATCAGATTCCTGAGGTATTTTTTGCTCATGGTTCATATGCTCCGTGACTCAAGTTGTATGATTCTATGTCAAAAGAGTGTATTTTCCCTCACTGATGCTGAATCACAGATATTTACAGCCTGCAAGTGCTCTATTTTATTGTGAAGCCGTTATAGAAACTCAAGCACCTTTAAATACAAGTGGATAAATGACTTCTCTTGCATTTACTCCACAGCCAACCGTCTGTTCCTTTTGATAAAACCATGCGAGAGCACCACAACTTCCTGGAAACATATGTGAAGACATGCATAAAAAAGATATTTCCATTTGCCAGTTTCCTGCCATGTTTTTTTTTGTTTGTTTTTTTGTTTTTTGTTTAATGTATATGTGGAGGTGGAAGCGAAACAAGATCAACCCCACACAGTGCACTCTCTTTACATACTGTTAAGTCTTGTTGTTTTTTCCAAAGAGTTTTAGAAATGTGGAGGCACATTTCTTTCTTACAAATGCTATGAGCCATGACACATTCACTTCCTGGAATACAGACCATGATGCAACCATCGAGAACAATTCTTAGACATCTTCAGAGGCACCATGAACGATTTCTTAACATCTCAAAAAGGGAAATACGCAGTGACCACGGCTACTTTTTACACAGAACTTCTCTCTGCCCTACTTAAATACATTTTTTTTTTAAATAATGCAAAATTACAGTGCAAAATGAGATTACACAATTTGCTGTCATATCCTGAAGAATTTCCCTGAAAAACGCCAGTGTAAATAAAGCCTGTGACAATGAATAATAGAGAATAAAATAAAAACAGTATCAGAAAAATGCATATCTTGGCAAGTTAAGAAGGCTGTCGAGTTTTCTCCACTGATCACACACTCTTTTGTAACCGTCCTCCAGCAAACCCCAACTCTGAAGCTGCCTCCTTATCGTACTGAGAATAAAAGACTCACAATGTAAAGAGGCTCCGACAACCGATTACAACCACTTTTCACAAGCAGCATCTACACTACGCCTCCACACCACATTCACGTCGCTATACACCGACACCAGCAGAATGGAACCGACATCAAAACACAACAGTTCTAATTCCACCGCACGTTAATAAAAGCTGCTGCCGAGGCGCGACGATTAGGTTTAACAGGTGTCTAGAGACTGGGGCATGTTTTGGCCAACTCTACCCCAATGCTAACCCCAGACTCCCGCTTCTGACTAGTTAACGCTAACGCCCAGGACCCTTCTGCCTGGCAAAGCTTCCCCCCAAAAAAGAGAGACCTGACGTAGGGCTGACCAATTAATATATATCGAAAAATTAACCAAATCCGACATTCAGAACCTCTAATCAACGTAATGATGATCATTAAAACGATGTTAATACCTGATACTGAAGTCTAAAAATTCTGTTAATACTTTCCACAGTATGTGTCCTTAAAAACGTACATCACGTGTGTTATCAGATGGCTCCACCCTGACCCGACACAAAATTGCAAATATATGCACTCTTTCTTTAGGAGAAATATCCCAGCTTCATGAGTCTGAGCGTATTTACATTACAGACCTCGTCACAAAAAACAAAAATCAATTTAAAAAAAAGATTAGTGGTTAATCGTAATCGAGTTAAAATCGTGATGCGTATCTCAGGTCGTATCGTCCAGCCCTAATCTGACTCTCCAGGAGTCTTCCAGAAACTGGTGGCTCTGCCGTCCGCACTTCACACACACGCTCGCCGTCTCTCTCCCATATCCACACGCTCCTCCGTGGCCCGGTCTCGCACCGCAAGGGATTGGCGCGGCGGGCCAAGGGGGAACGCTGGAAGCAAGAAAAGAAAAGAGTGCTGGAAAGCGATCGATCTGATGCCTACCTCACCATTCTGGTCAGAGCTCGTCAAAGCCCCAGAGCAGCGCCTCTGAGCTTAGTAATCCACGCTCAGCACAGTTACACAAGGAAGAAGGAGGGAGGAGGAGGAGGAGGAGGAAGGAGGGACGTGGGGAGAGGCAGGGACTTGTAGGAGTGTGGCTGGGTGGAAAAAGAGAGGCGGGGGTGTTTAATCTGGGATTTAGATGAGCGTGAGCCGCCTCGATAGGAGCGCCGGCCAGTGCAATCAGGAGACCAGCGACTGTCCGTCCCACCCTCCCTCGCTCCCTCCCCCTCTCTCTCTCTCTCTCTCTCTCTGCCTCCCCAACTCGGCTTTGGGGCTCGAACGGAACGTGACGCAGCGCCTCCGTGCCGCCCGGCACACGCCCGCTTGCTTGCTTGCTCGCCCGCCTAGCTTTTTATCTCTGCCAGCTCTGTGTGGCGAAACAGAGGAAGGCAGCTGTGCCCCTTTGAAGGGCCGTGCGAACGCCTGAAGAAAAGAAGAAGCGACGGGCGCAAGAAAGAGCGGGACGTGTGCAAACAAGAGAAAAAAAGAAAAGAAAAAGAGGACGGGAAGAGCACCGCAGGGCATGTCAAAGGTTATACTGTGGAGCTAAAACTTTGGGAAAGGCAACCCGTGTCTGTCCCATGACATAACACCGCCGCGGGAAAGAACGAGGAGCAACTGGCAACACCAAGCGAAGTGAAGAGCGTTTTAGGAACAGACTCGCTTATCTTAAGTGTGACGGGAGAGAGGGAGACAGGTGGAAACAACCTGAAAAGTCGAGGCAGACTCATTATAGGACGGTGACAAGAAGTTTCCACTCGCATGGGTAATAATGAAGCGTCAGCAGTGATATAAATAGATTGTGATTCACGGCGTCGAGAAAAACACCAAACTTTTCCTGGAAACTGTGAAAACAGAAAACAACAGGGATGCTGATATGAAAAATGCAACTTTCAAACAGCTTCCACTGCAGAAAAAACGCTTTAAATAAACTCTCTCCCCACACACACACACACACACACACACGGCTCCACATCCTACCTGTTAATGCAAACACACACGTTCCAACACTTACACATCAAACCTGTTTATGACACTTACACACTGATATATTAAACATCCTACCTCTTTATATAAACACACACACACGCTCATACATTTCTACATCCCACCTGTTCATGCAAACACACTCATACACTGCTTCACACACTTACACTTATGCAAACCCTCACACACACACACACACACACATCCTACCTATTTATGCAAATACACACACTTACATATTCATGCATTTGCACATACTATCTGATCAGGCCCACTCACACACATCTACACTGCTCCACGCGCGCGCGCGCGCGCGCACACACACACACACACAGCATGCTTTGGTATTACACTCGTTCAGCTGTTTTCTTAAAGGTCGGGAATGTGTGGTGTTTTTCGCTGTGCCTCATGTCCAACCAAAACCACTTCTGAAACTCTCCCAGGTAAATCATTAACGTCTAATATCCTCATATTACATTTAAAACCAGGCAAAACCAGCACCAGCACCCCACCCCACCCTCACACAAAAAAGCACATAAAGGAATACTGGAAACCTGAAACGCGTTAAAACTGTTAAAAGCTTGTCCGTAAATACCACAAGGCGGATTATCCCAGAAATGTGTGTGATTAATTTAGAGGAGCACAGTGCTCAAATAAAACCTGGCCGTAGGTTTTGATTTAAGTCGTGATTAAATCAGAGATGCACCGATCCAACTTTTTCAGTTCCGATATCGATGCCGATACGGGCTTTGGGTATCGGCCGTTCCTGAGCACCGACCCGATAGCAGTTTTTAAGACAAGTTAATAATAAAAATCGTGTCCAAGTTTGTTTTGGTGAACAGAACAAGACACAAGGAGCGGAGCAGCGAAAAGACGGTGCTAAAGCAAAGAACTTAAAACATATTTACCCTGCAACTAGTCTGAGCTGCGTGAAGCCGCCCCCCCCAAACGGCACGAATGAAAAGCGTCCATCGCGTTCGGTTAGTGCTACGTTCGTGCCGCCAAAAGTAAGATCCGTGCTGCTTTCATTTCGGAGATATTAGCAATTCTTTTTTCCAGACGATTACGTAATCCAGCCCCCCTACAATCGTTTGTGCCCGTTTGTGCCGTAGAAATCACTGTTCTATCTCTTACAGTTTCTGAGATATTAACGTATTTTTATAAAGGTTGACCCAGCCCCCCCACAACGGCGTTCAGGCACGAAACCGGGCTCTTTCGTTAGTGCTGCGTTTGTGCCGCAAAAATCGCCGCTCTATCTCTTATAGTTTTGG
Organism: Distichodus sexfasciatus; assembly: GCA_032718565.1. Taxonomy (NCBI): domain Eukaryota; kingdom Metazoa; phylum Chordata; class Actinopteri; order Characiformes; family Distichodontidae; genus Distichodus; species Distichodus sexfasciatus. The sequence continues at coordinate 2,617,062 of JAVGVS010000036.1, read as the reverse complement.
AGATATTAAGAGTTTTTATGAAGGTCAAAAGTTCACTCGGCCCCCCTACAACGGCGTTCAGACACGAAACCGGGCTGGTTCGTTAGTGCTGCGTTTGTGCCCGTTTGTGCTGCAAAATTGATCATTTGTGCTGCTTTCATTTCGGAGATATTGCAGTATTGATGATGACGATGACGTCACCCGTGCTCTAAAACACTAGAATGAGAGTTTAGCTACCCATACTAAGTGTCCCTTAAAAACATACAAGGATTGGCGTTCACCTGCTACCGCGCTCCGGTACGTGGATAAATGCTAATCACTGCCCCAGGCCGACAGCTGATTCGCTGATGCCTCTGTCAATCTTCATTGTGCGTGGAACAAGGCCACCCACCCGCCCCAGGAAGAACCCTTGTCACTTAGAAATGAGATCGCAGGTAGGTGTGAATCGAGACCACGATTTTTTAAAACAATTTATCGTGCAGCCCTAGTGAGTGGACACGCAAACATACTGGAGAATTAACCTACGATATAATTGAACAACTCGGCTCCATAGATGGACCCGGCGCCTCTGACACCCGATCCTGCTCTCTGAGTCGTTATCGGACAGATATCCCGTCCACGTGTCATATCGGTGCCATCCCTAGTTTAAATGGGTAATGAGTGAGCTAGAGAAGCGAGAGAGAGAGAGGGACAGGGCTCTGACAGGGCGAACAGTGGGGCCCACGTGCTGCGAGCTGCTTCTATCCTCTTACATAATGTCTCAAGTTCAATACAGGCGGTTATTTTAAGAGGCAGGTCTGGTGACAAAAAGGTGATATTCTTAGTGGCCCTCTGCTCCGCTTCAAAGCCCTGGCGCTCTATATCGGTCACAGACGCACCATGCTGGGAGGATTTTGGTACTCTTACTGATATTTTTAGAAGCGCTGATCATGCTGCTGCATGCAGGTCTAACAAAGCTCCCCCCGCCTCCATTCCCACCCCAATTCTGCTCCTACGCCAAGCTCCCGAGCCAGTTCACATCCCCTGTTCGCATTAAAACTATTCATTTGTAGAGGTGAAGCCCACAGCTTTAGACTTAAAGGACGCCCACAGATTAAAATACGTAAAGCACTGACCGTAGCTTACGTCTGACCGACATAAGCCCTTAAATATACGGCCGAATCAGCTGATACTCATAGACGGAATGGCAAGAGCGCGCCTAAATGCCAGCCTTCTCTCCCCTTACGGGGCGGGAGAAATATGTTGCCATTTTTGAACTTCTCAGCATACGCAGACGAAGGGCAAGTGAAACGGAATCTAACGTCTGCGATCATATTCAAGATCCTCGATGGATGATAAAAAAGCCGTCCGGTGGAAATAGCTCGTAGGAACGGGACTTCATTTTGCGTTGACGATGAGCTGGAGCTGCCCAATATTGAGGGAAAAAATACAAACATTGCACTTATTTATTTTATGCAATTTGTATTTCAATATTTTAAAAAAAGACCAAAAAAAATGTAGAATGACAGAAAAAATATATAATTATAAAGATATTATTTCATTATATTTCCACAAAAAATCATTAAAAATAATGGAAAAGATTTTAAAAACTCCTTTGCACTTCACTTTTTTTGAGTAGAAAGCTCTATCCAGTTTATCTTTAAATATACTCTGCTCGGATTTAATGAAAAATGAAAACCAGGAGAGTTTTAAAAATGTTGCCGCAGGACGTATTTGTCTTACTTGAGATTTTGCAGTGTAACTATTTCAGCATTTTCACATGCTCAGATCACAATAATGATGCTGAAATGAGATATCGTTCAGCCCGTGTCCTGTCTCCTTAATGTCATAAGAAAAGATGTTAGTTCCTTTAAGACATTTTTTGAGTGTGAACTTTAACTAAGCAACCTTCCAATCTAAGAGAAATGTTATATAAATATGGGAAATATTGGTCTTACTTGCTACTAGGTATATAAAGACACACAGATCTACACTGATACATCAATTCAATGATCAACAAGGCCATTCAAATCAATCCAAAATGAAAACACCAATCAGACATCTTACTTACTGCATCATCGCTTTATACTGAACAGGGAGTCTATTTTTATGTCTTTTAAAAAGACAATTTATCACAGGGATAAAAACGTCAAACGATTTTGTAGTTGCTTTTTGTGATCTGATGTGAATAGAACAGACTGTGTTAAATCAGTATATGATATCTATCGTTGGCTCCCAAATGGAATTGGAATTGTATCACAGACTTTGTGATATCGACCGACATCAAATCACAGTCCACTGAACTGATTTAACATCGTATTGCAATTAAATTTGTCAATTTCATCCCTACTTGGTACACGTCCTGTGATGTGACTATCGCAGTACATATAAAAATAGACATACTCACCACAACAATATTTTCATTATTACACCATACTTATATTTTCTCATACTGCTATTTTGTAAGCAGATGTAAGCATCCCCTTATTTGGGCAATAAAACTGATTCTGATTCTGAGCACATCACGATGGCGATGCTAAATCGGTATATCGCGCAGCCCTAGCATAAGCTCTTAGGAGGGGATTTCTGAATGAATAATTGAAGCTTGTATTTCTGGAGTGTGATGGAGGAGCACAGGCTTCCATAACACATCGCATATCACCGAGCGCCGTCTTTAAGCCTCGTGGTCGACCTGGTGGTGGAGGAGCCGTTGCAAATTGCTTTGAGCCGTGGCCGAGTTTGGGGAATCGGCGAGGAGACGGATGTCCTGTCAATCTGGCTTTAGTTATACGTTATTTTAGGACTACATTTATAAAGTGATAGGTGCCCACCACTGGGCCACTCACTCATAGCAAAGCACACAAACTAAAGGCTAAAACCAAACTTTATAATAGGACTGGGCGATATGACCTCAAAGCGATATCACAATTGTGACCCTCCACGGCAAAACCAGACGCTTGTCACAAATTTTCAAAATTGAGTTATTATATTTTCATGAAAGGGCATAAATCAAGCTTCAAAACGATACCTATATCGAATAAATCGGACGACATATGACTGAGATATCAACATTCAAAGGAGTCGGGTGTCTCCTGTCACGCCAAGTGAGAAACGGAGAAATCTGTCTTTGAAGTTGACTATCGCTGTAGCACTCACAGACGCTTGGTGCGGTCGCGGCTACGTTTGTATTTACGGTAGCCTACGCTGCATTCACATCCGGAGAAATATCTTCACGCTAGTCAACCAGTGGATTTACCGTAAATATTGAAGTAGAGCGGTCAAAACAGAAACTTTTAACATTCTGCTGGAATTGAATTCCTCACCTCAAGAAAGTCACGTTTTTAGGATGGAAAGGGTAAGTTTTTCAGCCAAATTTATTCACAACAGTACAGTATAGACCTTCCACTGTTTCAAAACACTAAAAACAAAAAATCCAAAATTTTACCCCACACAACATAAACGCTCGTTTTTCTCGGAAACCTCCGCTGCGACAGGCGACTGGTTTTGCCGTGGAGGGTCACAATTACACTAGTAAAAAATATTAACAAAATTATTTTTAAAAATAACTAGTGAAAGATATTTTGACATAATCAAAATAGCTGTCATTCGCCAAGATTGCATAAATTAGAGGTTCGATTTATTGCCCCAGCCCTTGCATATAACTAAATATGACCGCTTGGAGATTGTATTACACCTACCAACCTACCTACCAACGGAACGGCAGATCGCAAGCCACTTCTAGTCAATTCCTGGAAGTTTTGGAGAGACTATCACTTCTCGCCACACTGACCGCTTTTCCTGCTTTCACAGCTTTCAAATTCGGTTTGGCTGCTGACTCACACGTCCCGTCACATCATGCCTTCATTCGAGCGGGTCAACAACGGCGCCCGGGACAAAAATAGTGACCAAGGGCAAGCGCTGCCATGTGACTTGACCCCGAAACTCGTACATTCCCGAAAAACTGGCGCAATTCCTCACCGAGTCGGCGTTAGAAACCCTATCACAGAGGTTCTGGCTACATGGAAAGCATTCAAATGTTATGATGATACTTAGCAACGCAGAGCCTGTGAGCCGCTGTCTGGCGGAAGGGAAACGCCGAAACAGACAAAGGCTGGAAGTGGACGGCAAAACTCATGGGCTTCATCGCGACCTTAATGATGGAGCGCTGACTGGAACACGCTCGCAACAGCCCCAACGCGGCCTTCATTATTTAAATGGATGATGAGATAAATATTTAGTCTCCCTCCTTCCTCTTATGAGTTCATCTCTGAACAACTGAATCATGATCTGGACCCTCTGATATACTTGTGTTTCTGACCTACAGATGAAAAGTGATTATTCCAAATAATGCTTCATTTTTCCCAAGTTATCACATAAAAATCTAAAAATGACAGACATCCCATATGGACCCAGCTTTCTACTTGTGGTAGATCAGGTTTAAAACTTATTCTATTTTTATTAGTCTATACTCAAGCAAAGATTCTAAACAAAGATTGTGAGGAAGTATAAACAAACTTTTTCTTGCTTACTGTGCATCTCGCAGTGAAAAAGGTCACTTTCACCATCACTACATTTAAAACAAAGCACAAATGGGTAATTATCAATGACAAAAAGGTTGACAAACAGAAACACATAAAAGCATTAATAATACTGAATAAACAAGGCTAGGTTTGATTAAGTCATTTACTATTTTTTTTCATTTACTTTCTGTTTGCTTATTACTATTGTTTTTTGTGTATTTTTGCATATCTTTGTTAAGCAACTTTGAGTGTGAAAAAGATTATATATAGTATATACTTACATATAATTACAAACATACATTATTTGTGTTTTACACACACCCACACCCACACCCACACGCATACGCGCCACACAAACAAGATGTGCAGCTGTGCGGCTGTATGCTTGCAAACAGGCAGTTTCCTGAACTCCATATTTTGTCCTTAAATAAGCAGACGGACACACAGTTCAGTCCTCACAGCCGGACAGTGCAGAGTCCCCATGGCCCTGTCCTACTGTTTACTCTAGAACCCAACAGGCCACCTGTCCAAACACACACACACACTCCGCCTCACGGATTACAGGGTCAGCAGTCCTTTGTTTAGGTGTATTTAACAGCATTAAATAAAAAGCTGATAAATCCCACTTTATAAAGAAAAGACACATATAGAACGCTGAATCATACTTAAGTTCCACTTTTTTGGAAGCCATCAGATTGATAAATACTTTATGTACCATTTGCACTATTATGTAACACTGTCTGTGACACAATTTGGTCCACTGAATGATAAGCAACAATAAATCAGTTCCCATTTGTTTCATCTAAAAAGCTATAACGCCGGCCCAGATTGCATAACACTTCCCTGAGCCCATTAAAGACATTTCACCACTTTATACTGGTGTGATAATCTTGATATTGTGTTGCAACTTTTGTCTAGACGACTGTCTACAGTACAGGGCAAATTAAAAAATCTGATTTGACTTAATTTCCATCAGAGCTCAAGATTAACTAACCGTGCAACACACTGGCACAAAATGAAAGGACTAATGCAAAACAGCAAGTGCAACATGTAGATTTTGAGGGTCGTTATGCTTAACGGCTATTTTAATGATTTTTTTCAATTCTGTCAGTAAATGAACAAATCTGTGAATATTTTCCCCAGTGTATATTAAATATATACGATCCTCCTGCTTGTATACATTGCCTTCAATTATTTTAAAATCACAAACACAATTGAGCATATTTACAATGCAAACCTCGTCAGTGAACTATGAGGGCAAACCAAACAAACAAACAAACAAGCAAACAAAAAACAACCTCAAGATCAAAATGATCGTTTGTGAATCGTAATCGCGGGAATCGTGATACTGGTTTGTGGTCACGTCGTCCAGCCATAAGCGTTAATGTTGTAACTTATTATCTGTATATAACGGCCCGGTGAAGCCTGGATCCGCGTTAAAGGGAACGATTCATAGTGAGCTTGAATCAGAAGCAGCTGGACTTATTTTCAAAGTTCCTGAAGACGTTTCACTTCTCATCAGAACGGTAGGATTAGATCCTGAAAACAACGGATAACACTAGACAGACCTGAAGGGAATGTTCGCATTTTTATAGAAGCAGTCACACAGCACCCGCGCCGCAGCGACCGTTATTCTACCGCGAATATTCTGGAACGCAACGACAACTTAGCCGATTAAAATCACGCGTTCACGGCGTGTCCCGGCGACTACACGGTAACTCGGGGCAGCTCCTTCACCGTGATTGGAACCATCGCCGGTAAAACCCCCGCTGCAGCGACTCTGCTGCGCCGTTTTGTGCTGCGCAGTCCGTGAACGCAACCTGGCCGGGCAGTAGGAGCCTCGCGTGTCTACAGTGTGATACTAATATTACCCATAATATTGTTTTACTACATTTCTTGGCTGTAATTTTTTTTTTTTTTACTTTAGAGGCCGCTGTTCTACAACTACATTATGTCATCATTATAATGCAGTGGTGGAAAGAGTGCTGAATATTTGTATTTAAGCACAAGTACTGTTACACCTCTGAAATAATACTCAATTACAAGTAAAATGCTTTTCATGTTTTGATGTTCATTTAATAAATAGTCTGTGTCATTTTCTTTGTTCTAGTTCTTGTGTTTGTTTGGGAACTCGAGTTTTTTAAATGGTCTCACTAAAGCCGAAATGTCACGGGTTACCGAAATGCCAAACTTCTAAATATCGATTCAAATTGCAGGCGTACTCAGTAACAAAATGTAATTTTAAAATGTAGTTAAGTAGTTTATTAACTTTAACTTGTACTCAAGTACAAGTACAATTACCGACTTAAAAATATACTTTTTAAAAACTGTAAGTTGTAATTCGTTACTTCCACCCCTGTAATAATGGACAGGCGGAGTGAGTGAGTGAGTGAGTGAGTGGTACAGCTTCTTGCTTGCATGGCACAGCCTCACAGAACCACATCGCATTCATCACTTCCTTTCCATTGTTTTTGTCTCATGTCATGAAGCGTTTCAGCGCCTTAACGGTGAATACACTCACCTGCGGGACGTCATCGCCGTCGGTAAGAGGAGCGGGAGAGAAAAGCAGCCGGAGTGCGCGAGCCGTCCTTAGCGTGACTCCCCGGAGCGGAGCGGAGCTGAGCAGACCGCGAGCGTGAGCGCGAGACCGTCAGTCTGAACTCCGCCTCTGCGCGCGAACCAATCAGCGGCGCCTCCGCCTCCGCGCGCGGTGCACAACGTGCTTTTAACGCCACGAGCAAACTCGAGTTCATCTGACAGCTTACAGAACAAGTCGGTTTCACCTGATCTATCTATCCATCTATCTATCTATCTGTCTGTCTGTCTGTCTGTCCGTCTATATATCCACCCATCCATCTATCTATCTATCTATCTATCTATCTATCTATCTATCTATCTATCTGTTTGTCTGTCTGTCTGTCCACCCATCTATCTATCTATCTATCTATCTATCTATCTATCTATCTATCTATCTATCTATCTATCTATCTATCTATCTATCTGTCTTTCTGTCTGTCTGTCTGTCTGTCTCTCCGTCTGTTAGAAGAATATTGTTAACCTCATGAAAACCTTAAGGTGCAATGCTAATCCATCTCTGTCTTACCCTCTTATTGTTTTTAATATATTTCTTGGTGGTAGTGATTTCTTACTTTATAGGCCACAGTTCTACTGCTACACTATGTCATCGTTAGGATGGACATGCAAACTGAGCGGTACCACTTCTTACTTGTATGGCCTTACAACACGGGATTGCATTCATCACTCTCTTTCCATTCTTTTTGTCTTAAGTCATGACAAAGTGTGTTTGATATAAACTCTTCTCTATCTTCATTATGCAGCCTGTCTCCCAATCTATAAGGCTCAACCTGCCTCATTTGATTTGACAGTTGATAGCGTAACAGATAAGTCAGCCGCACTGTGATCAGAAGGTCGCTGGTTCGAATCCAAGGACTGGTAAAGGTATCACTGAGGTATTTATAAGCAAGGTACCATCCCCAAGCACTACTCCCCGGGCGCTGCCCTTGTTAACTGCCCACTGTTCCTTCATGAATGGGTCAAATGCAGAGGTCACATTTCGTTGTGGTGCGCCGTGTGTCGTGCTGTGGTGTGTTCACAATGAAAAATAATCACTATTATGAAAATCTGCATGTAAAATTTGTTTCTGTTATAATTTCAGTCCACCCAAGCTGAATTGTTGTAGCATTTGTGTGGTTTGCAGGTGGCAGCTGTGGGCACAAGCAGCAGAGGCCAGGCACTGTGCTGATGGCAGGACTGCACTGACGTCACTGTACACCCCCCCACCTCCCCTCCAAGATTAATCTGCCCTGGGGACTGGGGTTATGCAATTGTCTCAAACGTCTGTTGTTCATGTATAGAATTCACTCTTTCTCTCTCTCTTTCCTCTGACCTGTAGAGCTATACTGTATGCAATTTAAATGCCAGTGCTAATATTTCAGCTACAGATTTAAATGGTTTTCTGAAGCTTCAGCCTCCATGTCTCGTTGCCTCCAGTGGACTTGGAAGAAGTCTGAAAAGTTTTAGACAAATGCATGTAAACAGCGATGCACTCTAATGCATTTTAACTGCATGATTGCTGCTACTACTTAACAGTACATGCTCTGAATTCTTTTACAGAATATTTCTATTTCCTAAAGCTTAGATTTGTACCAAAATAAAGTATATGATATTGCTGCAGTATGTCTTGATTTGCTATGGAACATAATGTGTGTGAATGACTTAGAAATAGCTGTTAATTTACAATAATAAGATGTAAATTTACAGAACAAAACTGTACATATGATTAAGGGTAAACCCATAATATAATAGAAGAAATCCAGTGAACAAACTGTCAGTACATTTTCATTATTTTTACAAAAAAATGTCTAGTGATACTTTGTATGGTAAAATGTCAAATCTTTAGACAGAGCCTGCCAAACATATACATACAGAAGCATATTGTAAAAGTCTGTTTGGGGAGACAGCTGTGATGCCGTAAAAAAGGCATATATATTTATTGGTAGAGCAGGACTCAGTCAGGATGTGCCTGTGACTTCACTGCCTAAGGACTCAGTGGTCTAAACTAAAAAAAAAAAGAGGGTGGGGGGTTGAAACAATAGAAGCCACAGAGGCCCTGACGAGGCCAGACAGCTGAGGCCTTGTTACGAGCCGTAAAAGGCCCCTTTATTATGCCAGTGGGAACATAAAAACACAAAGATAGGCCTTGAATCATCCAGAAATGGATCATTTCACCCTTATTGCCCGCCTAGAGAAATCAAATGGATTTTTACATCAGATGTCACAAGACTGGGCTCTTCAATGGGATCTGCTCCTTTAGAACAGCTTGCCAATCGCAATCTTGCCATATTGCATTTAATTTGATTTGCTCTTTAGTATCCTATTAGCTGGGGCATAGCTGCCGCCTCACAGCAAGAAGGTTGTGGGTTCGAACCCTGGGTCGGCCGTGGAGCCTTTCTGTGTGGAGTTTGCATGCTCCAACACTTCAAAAGCATGCAATATGGATTAATTGGCAATTCTTAATTGACAGTGTGAGTGTGTGTTCCCTGCAGTGTGTTGGCGCCTGTCCGTAATGATGGCTGAAAGTTCCTGTTTTACAATAACTTCTTGTGATAAAAGATTCATCCACAGTCTCAATCGGTACAAAAAATATTACACACTCAAGATGTCTTAGCCTGGTCAGTTTGTCTTACACTTTATTTCAGGGTGGTAGGAACACAAGACACAAGTAATAAAGTTAGTAATGGTAACGTCATGCCACTCTCATTCTCAGCGCTGCCCGTCAGCTAGAATTCAGTCAAAACAGTAGTTTACAAAGGCCAGTATGGGAAATTTTCACTTGAGGACATAAATAAGATATTGAAAATAGTATTTATACAGTAAATATTATATTTGTAGAGTCCAGAACAGCTATTTTTTGAGGCATTCTGGAATATTCTCATCAACAGTATTAATACAATTATTAACATTGATGTATTAATTTACATGATGGGGATGAAACTAATACACTGGCTAAGGTGTGTGTGAGAGAGAGCAGAGCGGGACTGATGCCGAGCTCTGTCTCCAGTGTGAGTGATGACTGTGGGAATTTTTAAGGCAACTCTCATGACAGTTTCCATCCAGGCAGTGGACTTTCCTCGGCCTGCTCGTCTTCGCGAGTCCTCCAGCTTCCTCCACGCATGCAGGAGGTCCGTCTAAAGCACAGTCACTGTACGATGTACAAAAGTACCAGTAATGGCGTTCAACAGTCCAAGTGTTTACTGGGAGGAGAAAAAAAAAAAGCTACATATGGGACATGATGCTGTAGTGGGTGATTTTTTTGCCGGATGCACAAGCGGAAGGTTTCAGCATTGAACTCTAGAAAACATTTCACTGCAAAAGAATATATAAACTAATAAATGCTTTTTAAAAACTCCCTGTAGCCAACCCAAGACGTCAGTCAGAACAGAATATGTGTAGGGAAGAGACATGTTAGAGACTTTCCAGTGTATAATACTTAAAAAAAAAAAAAAAAAAAAAGGACCACAGATGCACATTACTCAATTTACATTTCATAACCACAGGGCTTTACAAAAATTGTCTTGGTTGTTTCCAAAAATAAGAAAAAGAGAAAGAAAGAAAAAAAAAAAAGCCATACAAAGATTTTTCCCCCACAAAAGATAACATTACTAAGAACAGGCATATTTTTGTTATAGATTATCGCAACTTATTTGCAGTTCTTGACTTGTATTGAAACTAAAGATATTTCTTACAACGTTTGGGTCAGCAGTACAAACCATTGCATCACATTTGTCTTCAAACGTTACAAAAATCATATCTGATATAACAAACCCATGCATTATTATTTCATTTGTTATTGTTATCGATACATTTGCTTATTCTATCCGCTGTTGTCGGGCCACAGTCGTAAAGCTGCAAGGGGCTAAACATGACACGGTCCCTTTTTTTTCAAAAGCAAGTGTTGATAGTGTTTTTAAAGCGACCTTTTTTTTTCATTTGAGCAAAAGGGTTCCCATGAACGACTGCCATTTCGGGAATACGCTGGATGATGGAGAATTCCAAGAGTATTCAAAGTTTTCACCGACTTTCCAGCATTCATCCGTTACGTGCCCAGTGTCACAGCTCTCCTTGTGCTACAGCGCCCCCACATGGCAAACTAGAGTAACCACCATTGTTCCTTTTTCAAATCCAACACAAACTTAAGAAATGCAGACTTGACAAACGCTGAATAGAAAAAAAAAGAAGTCCATCACTTCTCCCAACTCAAAAAAAATAATCTATTTCAGATCAGAAGAAACACATTTCCACATAACCCACCTGATAAACTCTTTATTTCTTATTTATTTATTATGCCCTGAACGGAATAGTTAAGAGCCAGAAAAATAAAAACAAACAAGGCGCAAAAGCAAGAGTTAAAAGTGGCATGCAGCAAGAGGTGATTTTGCAGAGCGACCGCTGATTAAACGCGGCGCACAGCGCATGAGACGAGTGACTGCAAGAGGCGAATTTCCTCCGTCGTTCACTGTCTCATGTTTGATTTCCTGAACTAGCTTAGTTATTACATCAATTAACGACGGTTCAGCGCGATAGACACCGGATAAGACGATACGCAGAACTTCCAGAACGACAAAAAAAGAGACCCCGTCTTTGTCTACAAGCTCTGCGTTAAAGCAAGGATCTCGGAGCACATTGAGCAGAGATTAAACCCCAGTTAGTGGTGTGAAGCGAGCTGGACTCCTGCTCAAGTTTTGTTAACAGTGAACAGTCCGTTGCAGGTTTTATTTTTAAAGTTGAGATTTCATGCAAGCTGAGACCGCAGCGAGCGGACCGTTCTGCGCATGTGCAAAACTTATTTCGCGTCGCCTACTCAATGCTACAGTATAATGATGTAATTTAATTAACTGTTGTATGTCATTAAATGTTGTTTAAGCACTGCTGGTGTATGATCACATTTGTATGTGTTAAGGAAAAATGAATGACAAAATTATCATAAAGCATAATTTGTGCCATGTAAGTATTTGCGCAATTAAATTCTAAACTTGGTTCTTGTTGTTGTTGTTGTTAGAGGGCTTGTGATCCCTGATCCATAAAGTTAGCTTATGGTTAATTTCTGCTCATCTTGTGAAAGAACATACATGTTGAAATGCCCCTTATTTACGTTTCCGTCAACCGTACAGTTTAACGCATGCGCAGAACGTAACGTGCAGCTGCTACAAGCGGCTCAGTGGAATGTCGATTTCAGCCAAAAAACAAAACAAAACATAACTGGAAATGATTATGAGAGCAAGTAATAAACACGAAGACAAACAGCACCAGCCGTATTCACCATTTCAAGTAATGAGCAAGGTCGTGTTACTTAATTGTGGCCTGAGCAGTGCAGGAACACAGCCGCAGCCAACCACGTAAAAACAGCGTGATTTCTCTCGTCTTGTGAGACCATGTACAGCTGCAATTCGGGATGGGAAACAAAAGATGGAGGCGCGGATAAATTTGAAGCCACAAATATATATAATGGAAAACAAAACAAAACAAAACGTCATTCTTTCCAATATAAAAAGCGATGAAAAGTATACAAAAATAGAAAATAATTACAGCAGTAGACATGGTGTCAGGAGGAAGGGGGTGGGTTGGGTTGGGTTGGGGTGGTACCAGGCTATTTGGCTGAACAGTGTAATATTTTGGGGCTGTTTAAGGCGTCCTCCACTAAATGCAGATCCACCCCGTCCACCACCACGTCCTTGACGCAGCCCACAAAGCCCGTGCTGTAGGCTTTAGGCAGCCGGCGGGTCGCCGAGAACTCCTCGAGTCCCCCTGGGATAGAGAAACAGAACTTGTTAGCACTGCAGTATCTGGATAAACTCTTAAGACGTCCATTATTTTCCTTTAGCGAGACGATTAATACATCTGGCAGGACCATAAAACATCAACAACACCCTAGCAGGAGAGTGAATGTTAACACAAATGTCAAATGTTGGCTGAAAACCCTATTCAAGAAGTGTCTAGAGGATGAACTACTCCTCACATTACACTTATAAACACACGGACTAGCATGTATGTCTGACTATTACTTTGTCAGGGTTTGGGAAGGTGTGTGACGGAGCTGGTAACCTGGTTTAACAGCAACAGTTGATTTAAGTCTAGTTTCTCAGGTATAAAGAACAGAAGTGGCCTCAGCCGGGAGCTGTAAAACGTGGAGGTCTTGGTGATGAACTGAGGACCAAAGATTGTGACCAATGTGCAAAAGTGCAGAGACAGCTGTATAATGCAACACAAACCTGACATACGCATACAAAACAGCAAGAAGGAGTTGCGTAGGTGAGTGTATGACGTGGGGTGAGTTTAAATATGTGAGGTTCAAAGAAGGGGGGGGAGAGAGAGAGAGAAAAGAGAGGAAGTAAGTGAGAGATAATGGGAGAGACAGAAGAGCGGGGAGTAAATGAAAAGTGCGGGAAGACGAATGCCAGAAGGAGGGGAGGAACAGGAGGAGTTTGAAAGAAGTGTGTGAGAGTATGTATGAGAGAGAGAGAGAGAGAGAGAGAGAGAGAGAAAGGAGGTTGAAAGACGGGAATGAAAGAGTGACAGAGAGAGAGGTGGAAAGAATGGATAAGGGGGAAGTAAGAGAGAAGTTTGAAAGGCGAAACAGAGAGAGGAGGAAAGGAAGGAGTGGGGAAGTAAGAGAGAAAAGGAGAGAGAGGTCGATAGAAGGGACGTGATAAAAAGAGACGGAGGAAAGTAAGAGACGTGTCTTAAAACAGAGAGAGAAAGTTAGCAAAGGAAAGCTTGAAAGAAGAGAATGAAAGAAAGTGCGAGTAAGAGGGGAAAGAGGAAAAAAGAGGAGGTTGAGAGAACAGAAAGAAAAAATGAAAGAAGGGAGATGATAAAAAGGAGTGGGGGGAAAGTAAAGAGAGATGTTTGAAAAGAGAGAAAGAGGGATTGGTGGCGGGGGGTGGGACAGTAAAAGGGAAAGAGAGACAGGGTAAAGGAGGAGAGAAAGGAGTGTGCCTCTCTTAACAGGTGAGCAGATCAGACACTGTTGTTGTTCAGGCTGGGCTCTGGGGATGAGCTCTGACAGACCGGGAGTCAAGAGTTTCTGCTCCTCTCCCTCAGGGATGCCATGCTTTATAAACTACCAACTTGTTTTATTTTCCTTTCTGCCGCGTTCCTAAAGACGCCGCAGCGCTCCCCCAATCCACGCAAAAGGGGCTTCGTCGCTCGTCTGTTTCCTCATTCCTCCCCCGTCTTCTTTAATCGGCTTGCGTGCCTCGGAATGAGGAGGTTGGACGGGGCTAATTTCATGCGAGTTACAGCTGAATAAGTAAATAAATAATGAGCGATGAAAGCGGGGATTTTAAGAGGTGCTGCTTGATGTGAGGGCTGCCTGAGGATAATGTATTCTAGCTGCAGGGCGTCCGCAGCACCTGTTCCGCTGGCGGAGTGCGGGGGTGGCGAGGCCTCTGCCTGCAAACACACTCCACCTCCACAAGAATTTTAAACAAGCAACTTCCAAGTTTTACTTCTATCAGCGCTTTCGCTCGATGCCACCCTCCTCCCCATTTATGCCCGCGTTTTCCCTGTTTTTCCCTCGTCTGTCAGCCACCGTCTTCGCAAATTCTTTTCCTTTTGCTCTGTGCCAGAAACGACGTCATGCTCTGATGCTTTTCTGCAGGGTCGGCGCGGAATGCGTGCTCCCGGAGTAGAACGCATATCTCTAGACTTTAACATGAAACTGTGTTGACACTAAAATGTATTACCACGCCTGGTACTGGAGGGAGAGTGGATTGAGGGCGCCGGTGATGCACTGGTGAATATGTCACTAAAACTCAGTGTTGCCGACCCTAAGATCGGCGGTTTGAATCACGGGAGAGCCTAAAATTACAGTTGGATCCCTGAGCAAGACCGTTAATGCCAAGTTACTCAAGGAAGACTGGAATCCAGAAATGCTAATTTCTCTGGATAATATTAAATAAATGAGGCGTGCCAACTGTTTTTTGGCTGGTTGTAAATTGTGAATTGGTTGTAAGACCCTTAACGCAAATTTGCTCAGTCGCCCTATGGTGGTAGTTGACTCAGGCTCCAACCCACAACTTTTCGGGCCATAACTGAGTATCTCAACATAAGGCTGCCATCGCACCACCATCATGATCGATGTTAAAATCTAGGCTGGTCTTGGCTGTATTTTTTTCCTCAGGATTTCTGAAAACTACCAAGCACTGGAGTCCATGTCACGGACAGGACTTTGAGCCAGGATTAGATTAGTAAATGACCTTTTAAAATGTGGTTTTCACATGAGCACTGACATCCTGCTGTGCGCTAATTGGACATCTCTATTCATTATCACACAGGTGTCAAACCCTAGAGTCTTTTAATGTAGGAAAATAACCTGTCAAAGCAAAAAGAACTAAACTCTTTGAGACTGATTGACCTCCGTTTTAATCACAGGTACCCTTTTCATTTAAAAGTAGTAAAATCTGAAATAGCCCTAGCATGGACTTGGTGGAAACATGTCCTGCGTTACTTTGACATATTAATTTAACGATATTCCCTTAAACTTGTCCACAATGCCCTTGGCTGATTAAGAGTGAAATGATTCGGCCCCAGAGAAGGTGCATTTCACCCTTGCTATTCCACAGAGGATTAGAAAAATATCTACATCGGATCTAAAAATAAGTGACGGGCTGGTATGTGTTTTGTGCAGCCATGTGGAGCTTTTACACCGTACAATATGCATGATGTCATGTTCTAAAGGTCTTTAAACTTTAATGTCTGCACATCATCTCTGTTTTCCTGGTGTCTGCATCAGATGAAGTCGGTCAACCACATCGTCGCTCAAGCACTATCTCTCTTGCTCTGTATTAACTCTTCAGAGCAGGGCTGGGCAACACTGGTCCTGGAGAAAGAACGCGACTTCTCTTTTCAGTAGTTCACCAGTTGTGAAACTATTTTTAAAACACTACGGCTTAAGAATTATTTAATAATTATTTTTTAAGATGCTACAAAGTTACAAAAAAACTAAAACGACAGGTATTTTCAACTACCCGATGTTTATGGTGTTAAATTGGCATCTGCTAGACTACCGTGCCCTTGCAGCGCACACTCATTGCATAACAACGTGCTCTTAGCAGCTGAGGACTCAAGATTTCTCTCACATTTGAATAACTCCACCCTCCTATCTGAGAAGCTCCGCCCACCAGGTAGAACTGCTAGCGCTTCCTGATCCGCCATGTTTTCTCGCAAGCGCTAGCGTAGGAATCTCAATGAAGAAGCGGCGGAGTGTTGAGTTGAACATGTACGGCTGTATGGATGCTCTGTTAGCAGCAGCCGTGTGGATTATTTTCACGTGAGGTCAACTCTCGCCGCGCTGTCTACACCCCAGTTCCGGAGTGGGGCGTGTGTGGGCAGCAGCTCATTTGCATTTAGAAATACTAATGAGAAACAACCTGTTCTGGAAGGGACTGTAATAGAGGGGTAAAAAGCAGGTGAAAATGCCTAATCTGCAAGGTATTTACAGCAAACTACTTCAGAGACATGTTTAGTGGAGCTCATCAGAAGTAGTTTGTAGCTACTGTTTGAAAGAAGCTTCACCAACACTGCTAAGCATCATAAAGTGGGTTGTGTAAATATGGAGTTCTACAGCACAGGGTGGATGAGTGATGGATGGAGCGTGTTCTTACCCAGCCAAA
The DNA here is from genome assembly GCA_032718565.1 of Distichodus sexfasciatus. Classification (NCBI taxonomy): domain Eukaryota; kingdom Metazoa; phylum Chordata; class Actinopteri; order Characiformes; family Distichodontidae; genus Distichodus; species Distichodus sexfasciatus. The sequence continues at coordinate 2,600,390 of JAVGVS010000036.1, read as the reverse complement.
GGGCACCGTCAGTGTCCAGCTGAGTGGCAGCCAGAGGTGAGGAGCCAGTGACAGCGGCCTCATTTCCGACCTGCAGGGAGCCGTCTCTCAGAGCCCTGATGAAAGACAGAGCCACATATTTAACATCACCGATGATTTAACAAACAGTTTATCCTATAGAGTAAAGGTCAAAAGGGTTGTACGATATGATCAAAATCTCATATCCCGGTATTATCTCATAACTCAATAACGATTCTATGATATTACTTTGTAGGACTGCTTTTGCGTTTCATAAATCCTTGTTTCGCTCACCACTACATTTCTGCTTGCATCCATGTGATGGCGCGTAACACATCGAAATGATGACGTGATATTGCCGTAAACAGAGTATTTTCGCGACGCCACAAAATAAACAACAGCGTAGTATAACCTGACAGATATTTTTATTTCGTTGTCGATATATAGTTATATTGCACAGTCCTAAAGGGCAGCACTTCCCAAAGATGCTAATATGGCTATAATGAATAAAAACTAATAGGTGCTTTTGAGCACTTCAAAGAAAATGCGATTTTTTGGGGACGAAAAGACATTAATGTATCTAACGATAAACGAAATCTAATGGAGGCTTTTAGTGCAGGTGTTTCTCCACTTAGGCTAGAAGTCCCCAGCCTTCCTTCATTTACATTAATGCCATTTAGACGCTTTTATGCAGAGCAACATCCAAATTTTTCCTAATTACAGGGACAGTCTCCCTGGAGCAATTTGGGATTTGATCAAGGGCCCTATGGTAGTAGAATAGAGCTGGATATGAACCTACAACATCTTGGTCCACAGGTGAGTATCCTACCAATAGATCACCCAAACCTTCTCTTTCAGCTGCTTTAAAGTTCAGGCAGGGTCCAGGTAGTGTGTCCTACCTGCTGGCCTTGATGCGAGTCCAGCGGTTGGTGTTGACCCGCACGGTGGACCTCAGGACTACTGGTTTGGAGCCCAGGTCGTAGGTCATCTGTACGCGGCCGTCCACGATGGCCAGGGCGATGTAGTCGGAACGCTCCACCCCCTTCCCACTCCAAAGGATAAGGCCGTGAGTGGCCTCGGTTTTGATGCTCAGCTCAAACTTGTTCACCAGCAAGGCCTTCTCGCTACGCCGGGGATAAAGGAAGAACAAGTAAAGTCAGTTACAAAGGGTTCTGTGGAGTTGGTTCTGCTCTCCTGCCCCTGCTCCGTGTCCCGAGTGTGAGGTTCCTATGCTTTTCTCATTCTGCTCATTTACGTCTTGTTTTCACGACATGTATTCTAAAAGTGGTCGGAAATCGCTGTACTGTTTACACTACACAACCTCAAGACTCCCGATCGAGTCACACATGGCCAGGTTTTTAGCAAGACTGGTCCGCCTGGCCTCGAAAACGAAGTTGTGTCACTTCCGAAACAGGAAATGATGTGAAATTTAAGTTTTGAAAGGGAAGTTCAACAAAAACTATGAGTCCCAAAAGTCCCAAAGTGAGCTTAGTCCTTTGACTCGTGTCCTGCACTCTCATTGGCTGTAGCTCGCTGGTTACTGGCCCAGATGTTTAGTAGGGGAATACGATACATCGATCAACATCGATACATCAATTCAATGATCAATAATCCCATAGTATCAATCCATAATGAAAACATCAATCAGTCATCATACCTCGCAAAGTGAGCACGGAATGACATGGTTTTGGCTAAACTTTCATTAAGCGTGACACCCCTTATATTTAGCAGGCTAGTTATTTGGTCAGAGTCGGCAAGCTTGTTTGATCCCATATTTGTAGTTGAACTGAACTGTTGATCGCCAAACGAACGTGGAGTTGCATCTAATCTAGGGCTTGTGTCTGCGATTGACAATCAGCCTTAAATTTTGTGCAGTGAGTCTAAAGCTTAGGCTACAGCCCACAGACTGTTAAGAAACTAGCGAGAGACTCACCTGACAGAGGTCGGGTCAATACCTACACTAATTATGTGGAAGTCCAGTGCCTGGGTCTCGATAAGGTCTGGTAAGGAGCTGCTGTTTATTTACACGATGGCAAACTAATGAGCGAGGCTGAGAGCAGATTGCGAAAGCGCTGGGATCCTGAGGGGTCTTTACGGTTCATCTGTAAACTAGGCCACACTGCGGGGAGGAGGGGACTTTGGCTCATGAACGAGTGTGAAAAAGAGACGGGGCTGATGACACACTTTAGGCCTTCAACACTAAGTTTTGACAACACAGCGTTATGTTAAGGTTGTTTCTGAGCAGATGACAAAAGCCCTCCAAACTGCTGTGTGAACAAGTTTTCCGACTAGAATACTACGTCAACGACATGGGATGCTGAGAACATAGGGGAGTAACAAACGTCAACGACATGGGATGCTGAGAACATAGGGGAGTAACAATACATCGGTCTCGATCGATATATTGCTTCAATGATCAGCGAGCCCATAGCATCGATCCAAAGTGGGGCAGTTGGTGGCGTAACGGTGGGGCGTTCGCCCCGTGATCAGAAGGTCATCGGTTCGAATCCAGGGCTGGTAAAGTTACCACTGAGGTACTCAGGAGCAAGGTACCATCCCCAAGCACTGCTCCCAGGGCGCTGCCCTTGTTAGCTGCCCACTGCTCCTTCACGGATGGGTCAAATGCAGAGGTCACGTTTCGTTGTGGTGCACTGTGTGCTGTGGTGTGCTCTCCTAGCGTATGACTTTTAGTTTTTCTCTGGTGAAAATGGAGATTGACGGTGGCTTCGGCGAATCAGCTGTCAGACTGGGGCGGTGCTTAGCGTTTACCTACAAACCGGAGCTGCGAGATGGCGGTGAGCAGCTTTTACGTGATCGTCCACGGTTATTCTGTGCACAACCCTTAGCAAAAAGTAGTTTATTCAAGTGTACTACGTGTATACTTATTACATACTAAAATTGAGGCAGTATACTTGAAGTTTACTTTTTATATACTATATTTTATATGCTTAAGAATAGTATAGTGAAGTATACCTGACTTGTACTGATAAGTATAAAGAAAAGTCTACTAAAGTCTAAAATTATCTTAAAATGACCTTATAAAGTATACTTAAAGTATACTTTTATAAACTTAAAAATGTTCCAATTTAGTCTGAAGAAGTATTAATTTAGAATACTTTCTAGTACACTACAAGGTACATGGTACATGGTCTGTAGTATACTTGCTATACTTACACTCAAGCATACTTCATAAAATGAACTTCAAGGATACTACTTTTTGCTAAGGGAAAAACAGAAGTATATGCGTAAACGCACAGAAATGACATTCACCGCGATGTAAACGCGCTGTGCGTCGGGGCTTGCGGCTTGATGCGGGCTCGATATGGAACGCCCTCGTTAACAAAAACGCTCCAGTTCAGTCAAACCTTCCCCTTCATTACAGACAACACCCATGTTTTAGCTGATAAATAACGATACCCAGTGTTCTACTCACATACAGCTATTTACTTGATATTATCGCGGACGCACATCCATCGCATTATTGCGACAAGGCTCCGAGTCGTGGCACAGGGGATTGTGGGAAATGTAGTTCTCTCCCCCAGAAAGAGAGAATATATCAATATATATTGTGTATCGCGATACAGCTTAAAAATATCATGATATTATTTTTTGGCCACATCGCCCAGGCCTATCGGCAGACACTGAATTGACATAATATTGTTTTCTGATGAAACTTTACATCGGTGCTATTTTTGTTGCGCATCCGACGGGTGTAAGGGTTGCGTCACTTCCTATGTCAAGTCTCAGTTAACTTCTCCTTGTTTTGTAGACCAGACGGAGCATTGTTGTTGGCGTTGTTGGTGAGAGTTCATTCTGTACAACTGTTTGACTTGTGATCGGGAGTTTTGAGGTTGCGTAGCGTGAAGAGTGCAGAAATCTGACAACTTTCAGTGTGGAATGAACGATGCCAGCTCTGTCCAATGCCAGCCCGGGGAAGCGAGCCCAGGAAGGAAAGATGCGGCTGTGAGATCTGGTTTTGTTCTTAAACAGCACAATCCCTTTCTGTTTGATCCGCAGCTCTTTGCAGGAGGAGCTGAGAAGGAGGAAGAAGAGAACAACCTCCACCCGTCCTGTGGGAGAACCTTGTCAACCACAAAAGTGTGGGCAGCAGGAACGAGGAGCAGTCGCTTTAGTCAGCAGGGACGCTTTCATCCCCATACACACACACACACACCTGCCACTCCCACGCCAGCACACGCGCACACACTCCTCCAACTCCCTGGGCTCGGAGCACTTACAAACACGAGTGAAGCGGAGCTGCTATTTTTAAAACTGCAGCTCCTTTGTTCTCAGTCATTATTGGCACCAAGAGAGCCGTTATTGTCAACTCTCGTGTTTGTGTTTTGTGAGGCGCTGCAGTGTGACGACTTTCGAGCTCGGTCTGTGTAAATAGGTAACGCAAACAAGAGCCGGACAACTAAAGGTTGAAAGGGGTGAAAAAAAAGAAGCAGAAAGAGACAAAAACGTTTAAAAAAGGGCTAAACAAACAGAACACGAGACGAAACAAGACACGACACGACACAGACGCGACACCAACAAACAAGACGTTTACAGACACAACAATAGACATGAAGACAGCAGTGGGACAAGAAAGCAGAGAAAGCAGGTGGCGAGTGGACACAAATCTTCACACCACGCGGGACAGCGGCTCCGGCGAAGAAAGCGAGATCGCCGACGCCATTTGTTTGCCGGCGCCTTGCGGGGATCGTCCCTCACGGGTGGGAGTTTTGGACTCGAATTCCTGATCAGTTCTTATTACTTTGGGTTATAATATGTCGACCTATCAATGATCAACAAGCCCAAAGCATCGATCCAAAATGAAAACATCAACTAGAAATCGTACAAAAAGTAACGTCACTAGTAACATTTTTATTTGAATTGTTGACCACTCAATCGATATAATATTATATGATGAAACCTACTGTTTTCGCAGGGGTGTAACGATACATCGTCCGCATCGATACATCGATTCAATGATCAATGAGCCCACAGCATTGATCCAATGTGAAAACATCGGTACAACATGGTACATATTGTAACGTCTCTCTGGTTTGGTTGCAACTTTTATTAAACGTGATTAACACAGGCTCCTGTGGATTGTAGGTTAGGAATAAAAATGTCAAATGTTATTTTAGAAGTTTTGTGTGATTTTTATATGATAGGAGGTGATGCGTTAAGTCGGCATATCGAATAAATCATAAAATTGTTATCCGCAGAATCGATATCGTACTGCAGTGGTCCCCGATTAAATTCTCCCAAGGGCCAAGTTATGTAAAGCAGGTCAGGCTGAGGGCCAACAAACACACGTCACATCTCCTTTGACCAGCCTACTATTGTCTTCGGCACTGTCTAATAGATAACAGAAGAATAAATGACACGCTCATATGAACAGTTACTAATAGATTATTTTATATCAATATTCTTAATAAATAATATCTTTTTTTAGCTTTACGTTGTATAAAAGTGTCGAAACTGTAGACATAACCACTAGAAATAGTAAGAACAGTGTCAGAGTTGTCACGCCCACTCCGCTCCGCGGCCGGTAGTTGGATTGGGACGCGGCCGGTCGCGGTTCAAAGGGTATTTAAGGAGTCATTTCCTCGCGGCGAATCGCTCTGCCGTTGAGTCGACCTGGCCCTTTCCGATTCATTTCGGCTTACTGTGAGTACTCCGGTATTTTGGTCCATCTCTTTGTTAGAGTGTGTGTCGCTAGAACTAGGATTATTTGTGGTAGTCATAACTCTTTGTGTACAGAGTTTTTAGATCAACTCGCGTGGCCATCCTACCTACTCGTGCTCTCAGCATGCTACAAGGGCTAACGGCTAACAAGTAGCAATTCGCTACATCCTAACCAGATCACTGGCGAACTGTGAAAGTTGGCGTTCGGTTCATATCCTGACCAGATCACCGTCTGAATCGCGAGCATTGCTACAGCCGCCTAATCCGGCCGCTGTAGGTTTGTAAGCGTCTGTCTATTCTCGTCAAATCCTCACCAGATCGCTGACATGAGATTTTACTTTATTATATAAAATGGTCTGCTTTTGGCCTTTCTGGAAGAGAACGACGTTTTTGCGCATGATGGCGTTCCATATGAGAGTCGCGAGCGCTAACGCGCGTTAATCGCGATTAATGTAATTAATGCCTTTTTACCCAATTATTTCAGTTTTTCAAGGCATTATTCAGAAATAATTTCATACACAGAGTAATGGATATATTGTCCGGTGAAAGGTGAAAGTCTGTTATCGTTGAGATTTCACTCACTCTTATTGACTAGCGGAGACGTCAACCCACTGACGTGGAGATCGCTGATCACAGATGGCCATAGGGAGCGCACATGTCTGTTTACACGTCACGTCTATGTGATGTGAGGGGTCAGATATATCGCTTGCTGGCAGTGGATCTGCCCAGCGTGCCTCCATTTGGGGACCACTGTTGTATTTTGATGAAACGTATCATTTACGCCCAAAATTAATATGCGCATCCGTGGCTTTCGCGTTTCAGCCGAGCGTTTAACTCGGCAGTGGAGAAAAGAGAGTCTTCAGCCAGCCGTCACACGTCGTCTCCGATCCGGGGGCGACCGCCGGGCCGTCTTCCCACAGCTCGACGCCAACTCGTATTAATCAAACCCACAAAGCCGAGGAAAACAGTGCAAATCCCGCCGCGCCTTCTTTTGCTCCCCCCGTCCCTCAAAACTCACAAAGCCGCCTGTGCGCGTCGCTCTGCTGCGGGGCTCGAGACGCGTCCGTACGATCGGAAATAACGACAGATCCTCCTTTTCTTTAATTAAAAGAGCAAATTTCATTATGCAAATTGCATGAGACGGAGGATGTGCCGGAGTAAAGCTACATCATTATTCAGCATAATTGAATTCCTCCCCAACGAGACTCGCCTAACGTGCTGACTGGACTCTTTCCACACATCTTCTTTCTTTCCTCCTCACCGCGGGGCTGCTAAGCAGGAACTCTCTTCCAGCGGGGTGGCTAACCGACACCACTCCAAACGGCACTCGTCGGTCTTAAACGCACGCTCCCCTCGTTCCAAATGGTAGCTTCTAGAAAAGTGGTGCTTAAACGTCGCAACTCGACCTCGTCGACGTACACAGATCGCCGACGTTGAGCCGGAACTCAATTTGGGGTTAACGGATACGCTTTTAAAGAGCGGCTTGATGCAAAGGAGTGGTGCTCCAACACTCGTTACGCCTCGTTTGCTAAATTTGAGCGCCTAAAGGATCTGCTCTGTCTGCCTCTGGGGGGCAGCACTGCACTCAGGCCACTAAAAATTTGTGGCATAACCGAGAAATGATGGTGTTTTTTGAGGCCAGTGTAAAAGAATCAAGACATTTCCAGCTCTACCAGCTACTTTCACTACTTTGGGGGTTTCGGCGAGCTGAGGGAGGGGCAGCATGCCAGCGGATGAAGCTCATTCCATTCAGGGAAACTCACCTCTGGTCCGATGGGTTCTCCAGGGACTCAGGGCTTAAAGGAGCAGGGAGAGGGACGGGGAGAAAGTGAAGGGCATGCAATAAGAGGTTGAAGAAGGGCACAACCATAGACCCCCCTCCCACCCCAACTAAACCCCTCACCGGGGTCCGTGCCAAGCAGGTAGGGGTTAGGGGGTTGATACCTTAAACGGGCAACCGGGGCTAAATGATTAAAGACTGGAGTATCGATGCACTCCGACGTTATCGGTACATTATAGATTATAGATTCAGATAGGAGACTACGGCGTATTTTAGCTAAAGGCGGATGGTGGAGAGAATAAAATTCGCACTGGGCAAGTGCGACAAGGCTTTGGCATGTTAAAGGCAGAAACGCGAGGAATCAGTCGAAAAGTGTGAAAAGTTACATTACGTTCAGTTTTCAACTGCCTAGCTCGTAGTTCATCTGTTGTTGTCCCAGGTATGTTATTAAAGCTAGACGTCTGGATCGTATACACCAGGAATCCCCAACCACCAGGCCGCGGACCAGTACCGGGCCACACAAAGAATAATAACTATTTTCAAAAATAATTATGACAATTTTATTGATCATCTCAATCTGTAGGGTCTTTTATTTTGAAAAACACTTCCATCTGTGGGTCACAGGTGGCGGTAAGGCGACTCACTTGATGTATAGGTTATATATTATGCACGTATTATACATAATATATATTATGTTTTTGTTTTTTCTTACACGTCTCACCCCCCACGTCCCTGGTTCGTTGAAAAACTGTCCAAAATAAAAAAAAACAAAAGGTTGGGGATCAAGATATACACGATTATCAAACTGGCCTTTTATCAAAAATACGTACAACGGTTGTTGTTTAAAAGTAACTATCATTAAGTTGAATGTAACGGCTAAACTGATGTTCCACCTCATCAGAAATGGCCGAAACATAATCTGCGTTGTCATTCAGAAACAACCAGCTTCAGTTTCACGCCCATGGCCTCAACGCTCTTCTTTTACTGTCTATGGGATGAGCAGACGCGGCAGGATTTTTATTCTTATTTTATGATTTTTTTCCAGGGGGACGCAGTCAAGGCAGGAGGCATTTGTTGTCAAAGCGGCCACATTAACTATAAAGTGCTGGAGGAAACCCTGCTTTTTCATCTCCTCCTTCACTCGCCGCGACGTCCCGGTTTAACCCCGGTTATCTTTTCTTACACGCGCGACCACTTTGCTAACGTTTCCCGCGCGGCTTCTTCGTGTGCAATGGGAAAATTGGCTTCAATTAGCTGTTGTGCTGGCGTTATGCCAAGCCCGCTCACTACTTGATAAGCCAAAGACATTGTCTATGCGTTGTCCCATAGTGGGCCAACAAGTGTGATCAGATTTTATAGCCTACGTTTATCATTGTTAACGTCATCACATTTTTCTGGCCCAGCACTAAGACAAAGTAATGATGTCATTAGAAGTGCAACACGAGGCAGCTGGTGGAGAACACATCCTATTCCTGTAAACATTTCTACAATATTTTGGTGTTATTACTGTAGAAAATGGAGATCTCTGCAGGGTTGAGGGCCCTCCAGGACCCAAATTTGACACCCCTGGTGTAGAAAAATCTGGAAAGTGAATTGAAATCTCATTGTTCACACGTCACATGGAAGAGTCCCTGTCCTGCATCAATAATAGATTTATTCTTCCCTGCTCCAAACAAGTGTAGGATTGGTGAGTGGGTGGAAGTAGATGAGTGACACTTGGACAACTTGCTTGGATTTGTTGAGCGTAAGTGGCAGGAAAGAAATGGAACAAACTTGTCACTTCTAACAAAAACAAAAGATAAAGGGAAAAAAAAGTTGGCTCGGGAGGACTGGGCAGATGTCATGGAAAGTGGTCAAGTAGTTTTTTTGGTTATATGCTTCCGAGTCAGGAAACTGCATTACGACTCTGCAATGATGCGAAGGGATGAGTGGCTAGTGAAGAAACGCTCCCGAGAATCTTCTCACGCGAGGGAGTGAGCGAAAGTGAATGAGTTGAGCGTCTCGACGGAGTGAGTGAGTGATTTATTAACCAATATCGGGCTCCCTCAAGCACAGCCAATCAAAAACAAGCCACTCCATCAAGGGAGAAATGGGGTCAAATATCCAATTATGAAAAGGCGACGGTAGAGAATTGGTCACTGAAATCATGGGGCATGGAAAAATTGATCCAAGGTTGCGGAGCAAAAGGCCGGGGAATGAAGACAGACGACCGCTCCGGTAAACAGTATCCAAAATATTTCTAGATTTCAGTCCTGGAGGGTTAATGTCCTCTAAGAAATTCATTAACTTCAGAGGCTCTAACAAAGCCAACTCGTGTTGAATTGATGACCCTCATTTTGATGGGGCTGGTCAGCTTCCTCGGCCCAGATTAATTCTAATCCAGCACTTCATTTATACAGGAAGTGACACACATTAAACCCCAGGCGGGTTTAAGAGCCACTCCAGAGGGCCTTGTCTTTAACTGGTATTGATGCCCGAGGCGGTTGCACTTTACACTATTCGTCGTTCACTACATCTCAATTGGAGGCCTTTGAAGGCCTTTTTCGCCGCTCTTCTGAAAGCCAAATCCTTGATTAATGTGTCACGTCCTCCCTCAGCCTGGGATACACTTATTAGGAATTGAGGATAATGAGTTGACACACAGACTGACACGGTGGGACGAATTTTCCTTTGGAGCGACTTAACATACAGTACTATGCAAAACTCTCATTTCTTCCTACTTTACTTCCAACGAGACAGAATTTCTTGGAAGACGACTAAGTCTCATTCATCAATAGTTTCTTAAGTTTTTCCTAACGTGTTCTCAAGAAAACCGAGACCCAATTTACGGATGGGTCAAATGCAGAGGTCACATTTCGTTGTGCTGCACAACCTTTTAAAAAACGGTCAGGGGAATGAGGAATGTTTTTTTAAATTTGTTTATGCTCACAGTGACCTGTGTATGAATCATTCAAGCATAACAAAGCCATCTGACGTGATGCACGAACTAGTGATTTGTTACCATTTCTTTCATTTATTCTACTCAATATGCCAAAGATAAGACAGTTTGACATTCATAACACAGTATTTTTGCACCAATTCCCAAAGAGCTGTAAGCCAAAAAATGAGGAAACTGGACAAGTGAAGGACTAAAGAAGCTGATCAATCAAATATAAAGAATTTTATAGACACATTTTTCAAGACTTTTGCACAGTACTGCATATTCCGGATGATGTCACAATGCCTTCGCTAAAACTACGGCCCTGTGCCACCTCTTCCCCCGTTAATTACATTCAGAAGGAAGTGAATAAAGTTAACTAAGCACTACTAAAAGATGTAATTACCACTCAAGCATTTCATGGGCAGTTAAAAAGGCCTAAAATTGGATGCTGAAGCCAAACCCGATCTGTAGGAGGGTTCAAGAAGGGTAAACATCGCAAAATTCCCTTTAAAAAGTTTGGGTTAAAACGGGGCTTCATTCAGATTCGCATGACGGTTAATCGCATTCACCGCAGGTATACGGAGATTCTCGCTCTAATCCGCTTCGGCATGCTTTCTGCAGAGATACACAACCGCGCGTCGGCTCGGCACAATGCTCATCGGGCATGCCAGGCATGCTTCCCTCTAACTAGTCTGTAATGCAGCTGATGAGAAAGTAAACACCAAATTAAAAGAGTTTTCCAGGAGAAAAAAATAAAGGGAATACAAAGTAAGAACGTTCAAACAGATGAGCCCTGCTTTTTTTTTTTTTTTGGTGGTATGAATATTCATCGAGATGACTCTCATGGGGAAAATAAAATAAATAAAACAAAAACAAACGTTTTGATTTATGTTGGGGAATGTATTCTGTTAAGTTTCTAGGATGGATTTTACTGGAGGGTTAGTTAGTTAGGTAGGTAGGTAGGTAGGTAGTTTGGGCTCGGATTCAACCCATCCCAGAATGCACATGGGTTACTTACTCAGGGATCTCATTGGTCAGTTGACTTGAGGGCAGAAAGGAGACAACAAGGAACACTCATATAAGACAGACAGAAGACAGACAAACAGAAACAGGGACAGACAGATAGACACATACAGCAGACAGGAGGGCGGAAAAGCAGCGTGTCTACAGAATCGAACATTACGATCCAAAGAGTCGAACTCAGGAGGAGCAGCAATCCACGGGTCATAAGACTTCTTAATCAGGACATGCATCACAATTTCATACCTTATTATTAAATCACAAACTGACTCACGGGATCTCATGTCGACCAGATCTGTGATGATGTATTGTATGGTTTAATGTCCACTTCTCACCAAAAAGGCATCGTAATACACACAGGTACGATTATTGTTTATACTGTTTACTCGATTTAGGGAACATGCTTTTCTATGTGCGCTTTAGATTTCGTTTCTTTAAGTTAATCTGTTACATTCTAATTAATCTTATGAACAATCACAGTTTTTCTCACCAGCGTTGGGAGTAACGTTAAAAAAGCAACGCAATTATAGCATTTGTTACTTCCTGTTGTAACGCAGTAATGTAAGACATTACTAATACATTTTCAATAAAATTATACTCATTATATAGTCAAGTTTCACACATTACGATTATCAGTATCGGTGTTTAATTTTGAGATATTAATCAAGATATTAAGTAATTATAAGGTGCGCTACTTGACTCCACCGCCATCTCTTCTCTCGACTCGCTACTTCATTTAATGTCCCGCCCAAGTGAGTCTCTGATTGCTGTCACTCATACACGAGCGCAGAGTGGAGCTCCAAGAAGGAGAAGAGGAAAGTTTTGTTGAGGCTGGTGTTTGTAAAATTCAAAATTTTGACAAGAGATTTTTTTTTTTTAACATCTGTTCCAAATATCGGTTATCGGCACCATTAACTAGCAATAATTGCTATAGATATCGGTCCTGAAAAACCAATATCGGTCGACCTCTACGTGTTACAACACACTTTTAACCCCAAATTTGGTGATTTTGCTTGTTTAAAAATTAATTACACAGGTAAAATAGCTATTTCCTACAGTCTGTATGCCTTCAGTCATTACGCCGCACCACATCGCCCTCCACTGGCTGTAGAATGAACTGCAGTTAACCGCGTTTTAGCATTTTACAACGTCAAGTCCTACTTCCACAGCTATTTTGGTGAAAGTAACTCAAAAGTAATGCAGGAGTCGTGTAACGCATTACAATTCAGAGACAGTAATACCGTAGTGTAACCAATTCATTTGAAATAACAGTAACTAATAATCTATAATGTATCCAACAAGTAATGTGCTGTACTTGCTTAACTATGTATAACTACGTATGTAACAAAGAAAGAATCTGCAGTAGTATAAAACTGCAGTAACGATAATTTTGCGCATTAAACCCGAAATACATATAATATAAATTTTATATTCTATTTTGATATAAATTTTTTGCGCTTACAGTAACAGCAATCGCGCACCACCACCATAACCACGTGTGCCGTCACCATTTATCAGCGTTAAACATTGCGGCCGCCGCTGTCCAGCGTTCTTCTAATGGGAAGTGATAAAACACGTCCCAAGCAATCGAGAGGGGACATGTCCAGCCTCATGCACCTTAATTATAACTAATTGATTAATGAAAATTGAATGTATGTACCACTCGGGGGGAATCTACGAGATCTACGAGGCCAGTGGTGGTGGTGGGGAAGATGAAGTGTGTGTGTGTGTGTGTGTGCGTGGGGTGGGGCGAGGAATTAGCTCGTGATTGAAGAAGAAAGCAATTAGAGGGAGAGTTGAAAGGATGTGCTTTCGGATATGTGCTCTAATGGAGATGTGGGGGGGATTTTTTGAGTTTCTGGTAATGGAGAAGGGGGGGCAGGCGGCGGTCCGCACAATACATCAGCTTTAATGCACTGCAGGACGGGGCTGAAAGAAGGTCGCTCGGGGCCAGTGCGGTAATTGGAAGCGGCCGACTAATTAGCAAAGACTCACTGTAGAGTGAAGAGACAGAGGCGGCGGACGAAGCGAGAGGCGAGAGCGAGTCGTTAACTGGGAAGAGCAGTCACGAAGCTGGCTGTTAAACCCGCCATCATCATCATCATCGTCGTCGTCATCATCATCAGTGTTAATATGAGTGCCCTACGTGCACGGGAGGCCTTTTCTTTTAAAAAACAAGGGCACTGAAAAACCCCCGAGAACCCTCTTACCTCTTGGTGACTCCATTGTGATACTCGATAAAGGTGTGTCCGTCGAAAGCGATGGCGTCCGACTCGGCAGCGGCTTTCTCCAAATTAGCTGGGAGAGAGGAGAGAAAGACAGATAAATACGTATTATTTGTTCATGCTTTTTTCGTTAGATCTTCAGATGTCGTTTTTTGTTACGTTTCTGTTCAATTCTAATTAGCCTTACCAACAATCAGGGAACATCTCACCAGCGTTGGGAGCAACGTGTTACAAAAGCAGCATAATTACAGTAACGTATTACTTTTTGCTTAATGTAAAGCATTACTAATTGTAACTAATTGCATCGACCTGAACCCAGATGGGAATCTCCCTCCCCCAGATCCACAGTCCAGTTCCAGGACTTCTATTCCATCCTTAACTAGGTCTGGGTCACCTGACTTTTAACTAGCCACGCCCCTACCGAGTGTTCTCTCGTTTCGTCTTCCCGTGCTGCTTTGTGTTTTTGGATTTGTCCTTGGACTCTGATTTGGATTGCCTTAACTGCATTCGACCTGTGCCTGTACCTCGACGCCGAATTTCACAAAGCCTAAAAAGTATAAAGTCCAATAATAAAGATATAAAGGTAAAAAAAGGTAGGAATAAAGGTAAAAGTACTCTGCGTTTGGGTCCTTCTAGTAAAGATTACACTAATACATTTTCAGTAATATTATACTCAATATATATTTAAATATCACACGTTACAACACGTTTTAACCCCAAATTTGTGGTTTGTTTTTTTAAATAAACACACCCCAAGACTTTTTTCACAAAAAAACCTCAAAAACAGAACAAAACAAAACAAAAAAATGCTACTAAACAGACACATATAGCAATCAGGAAAACGCACAGTCAAATTCCATTTTGGACAGTTGTGTGGCCGTTACACGCACTGTCCAGGGAACAACTGAAAGCTACACATTATTGTAAGCTTTGTTTAAGATAAACGTACGTAAAAAAGCAGTAAAATAATAAAGATAAGAAACCTCTTTACTGCCACACACTGCAAAAAATAAAAAATCTGTACAAGTGTAATTGACTTGAATTCAGCATTTTAATCTTGTTACACCATTTTTTGGATTTACTTTCTTGGGAAGACTGAATATTGTTTAGATTATTTGACTTGTTTCAAGAAAATCTATCTTGAGTTATCCTACCTAGGTAATACAACTAATTTTGAGCAGTTTTTTCTTAAAACAACCTACATTGGTGAAGGAGTTGTGTTAACAAGTAGACTGTAAGTATATTTTTACTTGTTTCAAGAGAATTGGAGAAAAAAACTCGTATATTCTGCTTAATTTAAGTTGTGTATGCTTAGTCTTTGAGTATTTTTTTTTTCTTGTTTTAAGAAATCTTAGTAAGTGCAATTTTCTTGCTGCACTGGCAGATAATTTTGCTTGAAATAAGTATTTTTTTCCCCAAAATAGTAAATTTTTTCTTATTTTTAAAAAGGCATTTTTTGCAGTGCACAACTATTCATTTTATTGACCAGCAAAAACAGCAGGATTGTTTAAGTGCTTGGGAACGGTACCCCGGTGGTACCTTTACAGGGACAACTCCCTAACCGTTTCGCTACCAACTGCCCCCCATCGACTACATGTAATTGTCACTTCTGGGTCACGCCCAAGCAAAAAAGCCCAAATGGAATATGACGTGTGATATTCGATGTTTTTTTGGGAAAAAAGATTTTAGTCTTTTAGGAAAGGAATGATCCAGTGATGGATCCATGGAGTGTTTCAAATCAATCGATGAGTACCACAGCACCATCTTAATTACAGGAGAGACGGTGTGATTTAAAGTTCACCAAGTTGTGTGGTTTAATTTGGGTTAGCGAAAAACTCCAGGATGCACGGCAAGGTTAATAAGGCCAGCCCGGGAAAGTTTTCGAGCTCTAGTTTGTGCGCTACTCTTGAGAATACAAAATTGGAACTCCAAAAAAAAAGGATGGCAGACATTAATGTTGAGTTTCAGAAACACATACAGCAAAGACAAAAGCAGCAAAATAGCCAGTAACGCTTTGGCAGAGCTTGTTGGCTACTGGCTCTTTAATATGTGCGACCGGCTTAACTAAAGCTTACCCCCGGGGAAGAAGAGGAGGAGGAGAAGGAGGAGGAAGAGGGGAAGCTATATTAAGAAATGGATTTTATAAGAACTATAGGAGGAAAAGCTTTTCAAAAAGGAGGCGTTTGTTTGCTCACCCTGCCTGCAGTCCGGTCCGGTGTAGCCGTGAGCGCAGTGGCACTCGTAGCCGCCGAGTTGCGGGATGCAGTCGCCGTTACCGCACACGTCGCCGGAGCAGGGGTGGTGCGGGAACATGGACATGTCGCGGGAGTGGAGAGCGTTCTCCGCTTTCAGGATCGGTGTTCCCATCAGCACGATCTGCAACAGATCAATACGGAGCTGAATCGTCAGGAACCCAAACAGATGTGACTAATTTAAATGTTTGAATGAATGAAGTGAGTGGTTATTTGACATTGTGAACACACAACGACGAAATGTGACCTCCGACCCAATGTGAGCCATCCGTAAAGGAGCAGTGGGCAGAAATGTGACCCTCCACGGCGAAACTAGTCGCTTGTCACAACGGAGGTTTCCGAGAAAAACGAGCGTTTATGTTGCGTGGGGTAAAATGTTGGATTTTTTGTTTTTAGTGTTTTGAAACAGTGGAAGGTCTATACTGTGCTGTTGTGAATAAATTTCGCTGAACAACTTACCCTTTCCATCCTAAAAACGTGACTTTCTTGAGGTGAGGAATTCAATTCCAGCAGAATGTTAAAAGTTTCTGTTTTGACCGCTCTACTTCAATATTTACGGTAAATCCACTGGCTGACTAGCGTGAAGATATTTCTCCGGAATCCATCTTCGTCTCCCGAGTTCAGTTAACCTAACGCAGGTAGGCTATCCGTGTGGCTGTGAATGCAGCGTAGGCTACCGTAAATACGAACGTAGCCGCGACCGCACCAAGCGTCTGTGAGTGCTACGTCGATAGTCAACTTCAAAGGCAGATTTCTCCGTTTCTCACTTGGCGTGACAGGAGAAACCCGACTCCTTTGAATGTTGATATCTCAGTCATATGTCGTCCGATTCATTCCACATAGGTATTGTTTTGAAGCTTGATTTATGCCCTTTCATGAAAACATAACTCAATTTTGAAAATTTGCGACAAGCGACTGGTTTTGCCGTGGAGGGTCACAAATGAGCAAAATGGGAGAGTTCAATATGGCAGCATTTAGCCTAAACAGCAACATAGCAAAGAGTAAAAAAAAAATGCTTCAGCAAAAAAAAATCTAATCGTGATTCTTTCTCCGTCGATTCAAAATTGCTTCATGCAAAAAATCGCTTCATATTTTCCAACCAACGTAATGGCACTAGTTTACATTTTGCCCTGACACCAGTTCAGCTCGCCAGTTCTATAGACCTGCCCAGACAGACCTCCTTCACGTAAAGGAAATGCAGTCAGTATGCGTACATATGCCTTACATGTAGTAAACTACATTCGAAGGGCGGCACGGTGGCACGGTGGTTAGCGCTGGCGCCTACATCTACATTACATTTACAGCATTTAGACACTCTTAACCAGAGCGACTTACATTTACTAATTTCAGGGACAGTTCCCCTGAGAGCAACTTCGGGCTAAAGGTCTTGCTCAGGGACCTAATGTTGGTAACACCAGAGGTCGAATTCGAACCCACAACCTCTTGGTCCAAAGGCAAGTGTCCTACCACTAGGCCACCAACACCCGCCTCACAGTGAGAAGGTCCTGGGTTCGAGCCCCGGATCGGCCGTGGGGCCTTTCTGTGTGGAGTTGGCATGCTTTCTCCTTGTTCGCGTGGGTTTCCTCCGGGTGCTCCGGTTTCCTCCCACAGTCCAAAAGAATGCACTATAAGTTGACTGGCGACTCTAAATTGACCCCGTGTGAGTGTGTGTGCCCTGCGGTGTGTTGGCGCCTGCCCAGGGTTGTTCTCCGCCTTGCCACCGTAACCTCCCGGGATAGGCTCCGGTGTCCCCCCGTGACCCCAGTTGGGATTAAATGGTTCAGATAATGAATGAATGTGTGATTTTTTTGTTGCTCTGCCACAATGAAACGGGAACAGTAACTCAAAACAGCAATCTGGAAACAAATTCATCTACGTATTGAATCGTGAATCGCTTATGAATCGTGAATCGATTTTGAACCGAATGATGAGCCCAAGAATCGGAAGATTTCCTGAATGGTGCAGTGTCTTTTTACACCACACCACCATCAAATTATGAAGATTTCTAGAAGGAATAACTGGCTGAACTGGGTTAAGAAGCAATGAGACAAATCAAACACACACACACACACCTTTTGGATGGCTCCCGTAAATCCGCCTTTAAGAGAAGCGGCCCGGGCCAGTTTAGCGAAATCTGGAGCTCCTCCCACGAACAGCGACTCCTTCAGGTTGAGATCCGTGTGCTGGTTCTAGAGGACGAAGAGAGCGCGGTGAGAGTGTACAGTAATCACAAATGCGTCCCAATTACACAATAACACTGGTATTATAGTAATGATGCGATGTCATGGCTGAATGAGGATCACTAACACAGCAGAGCTAATCGATATCGTACGGGATGGATCATGTCAGAGGATCTATCGATTCGGCTCACTTGGGATCATTAGCGCAAATCGTGGTTGGAGCTCGGCTCTGGGAATGGTGAATTCTTCACGCATGGGACTTCAAAAAAAAAAGAAAAAAAAAGAAGGGGGGTGGAGTGGAAGAAGAGAGCGGCAGCGACTGAAATGAAAGCGACTGATATGGATGGCTTCTAAATGAAAGAGTTTAATGAACGTGTGATTCTCATGATTGTTCCTCGGACCCTTCAAATTGGCGCGCCATTTGCGCCGCCGATAGCTGTGAAATCGCTGTCCGTTCGTCGACTCGAGTGAAAATGGCTTCAATTACAGCGGGACGTTTTTTTTTCTCCCCCGGCTCCTGCACGAAGCTACACACGTATGCGGCATTAAAGGATCTTTATTTTATGTAGGGCAATAATGGCCTTGGGGGGAGGCAAAAAAAAAAAAAAAAAATATCGGAGTTAATTGCTGGAAAAAGGGATGGAACATTCAAATGACTCTGGCACGAAGTCCAGCTCTTATCCCAGCAAAAAGGAAAAAGAAAAATCTAAAGTAAACCAGTCAGGCAGTGAGACAGGCCGAGTCCTGGCTGAGGACCAGAGGTTCTGTCCAAATCGAGCATCCGAACCAAAGCGGTGTGACCGGCGTCGTCGCAGCCCAGTTGCTGGGCGCGGCGAGGAAAACCCCCCGACTAAGAGCTGCCAAGAGGACGCGGTGATGGCTCGCTTTCTTCCCGAACGAAGCGAGAGACGGAGAGAGTTAAGGTTAAAGGCGAACTAATCTCTACTTTTGAAAAGAGCTTGTGCGGAATGGTCAGGAGAGTTACACCCTGGCTTTAGCGCTAAGTCCCCGTGACATTGGAGGTTGGTGGATCCGATCTCCCACTCCTTATACCCTGCTCCCTTAATTAGCTGATCTTTTATGTTGTCCAAGATCTTAAAAAATTTGGTTTGTTTGTCACTGTGAACACAGCACAGCGCACAGTGCACCACAACAAACCTCTGCATTTGACCCTTCCACAAAGCAGCAGTGGGCAGCTACAGAGCAGCACCCAGAGCGCAGGGCTTGGGGGCGGTTTCTTGCTCACCTCAGTGGTACCATTACTGGTCCGAGACTTGAAGTGGTGACCCTTCGATTACGGGGTCAACTCCCTGACCGTTACAACACCAACTGCCAACTGCTCTTGTGAGTACGTGAGTAAAAATGTTCTAGATTTTACCCATCCGTGAAGGAGCAGAGGGCAGCTTTTTTTTTTGGCAGCACCCGGGGAGCAGTGCTTGGGGAGAGAACCTTGCTCGGTGGTACCCGTCTGGGACTTGAACCTGCAACCCTTTGATCTTGGGGCCAACTCCCTAACCGTTACGTCCATCGAGCTAAATTACTGGAGAACTGGCCCCTTTCAAGAGGTGGGGCTTATTAAAGGTCAGGTAATAAACCTCAAGCTGTCCCCTTGATATACATGATGGTCCGACTAAGATTTTTTTTCGATTTTATGACGACGATATCGATACGACAAAACTGTAAAAATATTTCGAGTTTCACGCGGCAGGCAAACGTAGCAGCGTATACGGACGGTGCGATACGTTGGGACGCTGTCGGGATGCACACAGTCTTAGAGCGAGTATGTCTCCTCTTGCTAGCCATGTCTCCACTTATATTTTCAAGTGACGATGGGGTCATCGGAACACGTCTCCATCGTAAGTCGGGGACTATCTGTACATTCGGATGGTTCGTCTGCGTTTGGCGCGGTAAGCGATTTACGCTTGTCTTTATTTGGAGAATAACATCTGCAGCCGGTTAGCTTTATCTTATTTCTGTCCTGATTGTGTCAGGAACCAGCTCAAATATACTGTATATGGGGAAAAAAAAGTCTGCTGTGTGAACGTGGGGTGTCGGTGATTCAGAAGTACAGTTGATTTAGCTTAACCCGTTCGACTAGCTAGCGAAGCTGACGACCTGGAGCTGTAGCGTGCTACGTGTGAAGGAGCGACGAGGAAAGTAGGCCGGGCCAAAAGGACGTCGATTCTACTTCTTAGGCCTCGTTCACACGGACGACTGAACGCCGGCCGTTTTTTTTCTGCTCATTGGAGCAAATCAAAGCGTCCACACGGGCGTTCAGCACCGGCGTTCGGCCGGCTGCGCGTTCGGGTGGCGTCAAATAAACGCTGCATGCAACGGTTTCTTGGCGTCAAAATCCAGACGAACGCTGGAAACCGTCGCTATTGCCAACGCCAGTGAAACGTTATTGCGAACGCCAGTGAAATGCCAATCGAACGCAGCTACAAAATGCAGCAAAAACGCGTATGGCGTATGGACGAGGCCTTACTAAATGCATTATTACGATCTATATGTGAAAGTGAGTGATTGTCATTGTGAACACACCACAGCACAGCACACAGTGCACCACAACCAAATGTGACCCTGGATTCGAACCTGCGACCTTCTGATCACGGGGCGAACACCCTACCGTTAGCCACCAACCACCAACCGTTGCCTGGTTTGTCGTCGCGGTCGAAAACTCTGGACTCTATCGGATGTCTTGACGCCGACGTAAGTGAAACGTGTTGAAACAAAGGTCTTTCGTGTGCAGAGGGAGCGTAAATGAGCCTGCGCGGGGACGTTTCTCTGAGGGCGAAAACAAACAGCACCAAAAAAAACAACAGTTTGGGCTTTCAACTGCACATCCGTCGCTCCTCCCTCTCTCCCTCTCTCTCTCTCTCTTTCTCCTCCCCTCCTATTCCTTCCTTTTGCTGCTATTTAACTGTCTCTCGCCTGATGAGGCTGTTTTAATAGCCCTCCCACCTTAAACTAATGAAAAGGAAAGTTTCATTATGCATTACCAAAACTCTTTCAAAATAATGGTGGTCAAATGATAACTCTCTCTTTCTCTCGCTCTTTCTTTCTCGCTCGCTCTCTCTCTCTCTCTCTCTCCCTCGCCACCACCCCCGTACCAGCTGGCCTGAGGTGAAAGCCAAACTCCCTGCTCGCCACCACTCCCACCACCCCTCTCTTTCTCTCCTCCCGTCCTCCTCTTTCCCTCTTCATCCTAACATATGGAACAGTGTAGAAAACAGAACTCTCCCTTCTCTCTCTCTCTCTCTCTCTCTCTCTCGTTCTCTCTCGGCCGGTTCATCCGCCTGTGCCTGTCCAGATGGAACAAATGGAGCTGGAAAATGAAAGAGGCGGAGCAGCGATGGGGCTTGTCGGGGAAAGAGAATGAAGAATCATTAGGAGCAGGTGATCAGAACTTCAGTCGTGCAATTACCTTGCGTTCTTACATCGGACGGAAAAAAAGCGGGAGAAAAGCGTGATCCGGGGAGGAGGAGAGGGGGGGAAGGGGAGGGGAGAAAAGGAGGAGGAGGAGGAGGAAAAAAAAAACAACAAAAAAACTTGTTACCAGAGATGAAGAAACAGAGAATGTCAGTACATTCAGAACAACATGCAGCCAAAAAAAAATAAAAGAGTAAGCACTAAAATACCACCCCTAACCCTTCCCTCCCTCCCTCCCTCCTTCCGTCCCCACACTCCAGCAGTTTGACAAAAAGGCATCATGCGGGGCCCGCAAGAGCGAAAAATAAAAGCAGGGCTTCAAAATCAACACTCAAGAGACAATCAGAAAGAATACATCACGTCTAACGAGGTCTCACACTAGTGCACCCACACGCACTTTGTCTTTGCTTGAGAACACGCCAGTGCGGTTAAGAGAAGTCGCTCGTCGGAGAGGATTCTGCGACAAAAAAACATCTCTCAAGGGCTCCGGCTCGGCAGGCCGGGAGACGAGCCTTTCGTAAGAGGACCTTTCTGCTCTCTCTGCCCCATTTTTAGCCGCCCGCTCCGTCATCCTCTTCCCTTAATGCGATTTTACGCCTCTCCTGCCGGAACCGAACACAATTACCACACGTAGGAAGGCTTGATTAAAAAAGGAGGAGCTACAACAGTTTTTAAGCAGAGTTTAATGACTTAAACTAAACCACTTAAATCACACAGAAAGTATTCATCTAACCGATTAAACCAGGGCTGCACGATACGCAGCTTCAGCATCGACGTCAGCACTCGAGAGGTCAGCACTCTGTTCAAAGGGTGCGCAAACAACTTCAAACTGATGTAAAAACGTTCTCATTTTCCATGACTACAAGAAATGTCCGATGCAGCAGAAACCGCTGCAGATCTTATGCACATTTAATGCACAAAAGTACTTTTGTAATTATAGTTTTCCTCCACTTGACTGCTGATGTAATATTTACACATGATATGAACATTATGTAACTAAAATTGCCTTTTCATTTTCTTCTTCTTCTGTTCTACTTTTACAGTTGATTTACATTTACTCAGATTTCAGAGATCTTTACATAATTCTAGAACGATTAATATTTGCCGTTTTCTCATGCTGTGTAGACCATCGATTTTTTTGCAATTCCTAGCAAATAATGCAAACATCTTCCTTTTTACAATTTTTCCCACAGACTGGGCTCTTAATTTTTGCATTTGTTCCATGTTGTGCAGCTCTCTTCATTCTTGTTCATTTCCTGCCCATCTTGTGTGGACCTCTGATTATATGCAATTTCTCCCCATATCATGCAGACCATTTGATTTATGCTAAATTTACCCCATATTATGTAGCACACTTTATATTTGCTATTTGTTTGTGATCATTTTTGCAAAATTTCTCCATATTGTGTAACCATTAAATTCGGCACAGCCCACCTAGTTCTTGCAATTATTTATCATATCGTGCAGCCCTTTTTAATTTTTACTAAATTTCCCCATACTGTGCAGCCCTCATAATTTTGGCCATTTCTTCCTCCTGTCATGCAGCCCTCTTAATTTTTGTCATTTTTTTCCCGTATTGTACAACCCTCTTAATTCTTGCTATTTTTTCTCCATATTGTGTGGCATTCTTAATTTTTGGAATTGTACCATATTATGCGACTTTTTTCCTCAAACCTTTGCATTTTTAAGGCAACTTTATCCCATATCATACAACCCTCTTAATTTTGAAAATATTTCCCACATTATTCAAAACTCTTATTTTGTTTTACCGTTTTTTTCCGTTCTACAAAACTCTGTTTTCAATATAACTGCCACACTACCCAGATTTTACTTTCACACACGGCCCTCTGTCGTGTGATTTCGGCATCGCTTTTGTGCCGCGTTCTCAGCGTTCGGCCGACTCAGGAAGCGGTTTGTGTGGGTTTGCGTGAGCGGGTGCACGACTGTGCACTAAATATGCAGGGGGGGGAAAGCAGATGCAAGATTCAAGCCATTTACACAGGGAACGGCAGAGGAGCGGAAGACGCGCACCAAAGAAACACACACCCGAGGGCCGTCGCAGGGGACACTTACAAAACTTCACACACACACACACATGCTCAACACATCCCACATACTGTTCACACTCCAAGGCCTGACTTTTGCAAGATGAGGGGAGGCTCATTAGGCGCAAAACAACACCGCCATCCGGAGAGCGAGTTTGGCTCCACGCTGCTGAGCTCGTTAGATGTTGGGAGGACGTTGGAAATATGGGGAAATTTCAGCACTAAATAAGCGAGGTCCAGTTCCAAGCTCGTTGCTAACACGGAGCCAAAGTTATCCTCGGATGGCTGCAATGTATCGAGCTAGGGCTGGGCGATATAATCTCAAATCAGTCTCACGACTGATTAAATTAATTTAAAGATGGGATATGTTTTACAACAAAAAGAATGCATATATTTGTGACTTTAAAATAACTGAAGGAAACACACACAGATGTTTTCAAGTGAACACACACTTTGGAAAGCATGAACAGAATTTTAAAAATAACCAAAATAACCATCGTGGCCGAGATTTCCGCGATCAGACGATCTGAATGCCGCTTTTAACTCGTTTTTCTAGTAACTGCCCAGCCCTATTTCGAGCACTGAGGACGACAAGGAGGAGGACGAGGGTTTAAACGTCTTACCGGCGCCTCGCCTTGAACCAGGTTTCTATTGTTAACTTTGATCCCTCCTTTACGGTTCAACCTCTCCAGCTCCACCGTGTTCCACACGTTCAGCTTGATCTTCTCTTTACTCCTGCGGAGGAAAGCGTGCACAGAGCAACACACGCAAATGACTGGGTCAATGCACTTTCATTCGTGATTAAATCTGCAGCAAAGTAATGACGTTCCTCACAACACCTTAAATGTGTAGCTACAATATCTCGCAAATATCTTGCTAGTGGTTAGAACACTCGCCTCGGGACCAAGAGGTTGCGGTTCGATTCCTACCTCCAGCACTATCACCACTGAGGTCCTGAGCAAGACCCTTAACCCCAAGTTGCTCCCGGGAGGGAGACCGTCCCTGTCCCTGGATGAGAGCGTCTGCTAAACGCCATAAATGTAAACGCAGTTTTGCAGAACCGCTGTTCTCTACTCACATACTGACTCACAGCTTCAGACTAAAAAATGTCCAGCAGGGGTCACTAAAGCGCACCTTGGTAGTTGTCAGATTTTAGCGTGATATTTGCGATTTACGTTAAAGATACGAATGATTTTAGAATTAAAATTACATTCTAGAATTTGAAAGTAGGTAAATAAAAATACAGCAGTTAGAGTGGCTCCATGCGACGAAAAGGTCAGTATGAGGTCACAAGTCGAAATATTACTCGATACGACGAAAGCTTATCAACAGGAAATCAGTGGGGAAAAAGGAATGAGAAGAAGGGAACAACTGAGAGGTGGAACTGTGCTTCTAGAGAAGGATTTAAGTCCTAAGAGTCGACCGATTATCGGCCGGGCTGATTATCCGGGGCCGATATTAGGCATTTGGCCGATTATTGGTATCAATGTTTAATTTTGACCATCACCAATATTATGTGATTACACGGTGCGCTACTGTGGCTCCACTGCCGTCTCGTCTCTTCTCTTCTCTTGTCTTCTCTCTGTGCTGTTTGCTCTCGACTCGCTGCTTCATTTAATGTCCCTCCCACAACAGTTGCTGACTGGCTATATGTCACATGAGTAGAAGGCAATTAACGCTGAAGCCTTGTTGTCACTCACAACACACTCACACACGAGCGCAGCGTGAAGCTCCAAGAAGGAGAAGAGGAGAGAGGAGAGTTTCAGCTGAACTCAGCAAAGATTTTTGCATATCGGTTTCAAACATCTGTTATCGGCCTCGTTAACTAGCAATAATCAGTATCGATATCAACCCTGAAAAAACAATTATCAGTCGACCTGTATTAAGTGCCAAAATGGTAGTAATAATAATAATAATAATAACAACAATAATAATAATAATAACCCTATTTTTTATATTATTATAAATGACAACAAGGTGACAGTGTAACTACTACACAGTACTATGGAGTACCTTGACACACAGAGTACATTTCGTGAGATCACACTGGGTTTAAAAGCATCAGCTGTAACCAAATCAGGAAAACCGTAACAGTATCCAGCTCTTTATGCAAAGACGAGTCACGATAACGGGGAAGAGAAGTGAGAACGCCACCAATTAGCAGCTCCAGAGTGCAGAGGAAGAGTCGCTCCTCCTACCTAATGACAGCCGGTCCCTTGCCCAGATCGTATCGGAACTCTAAGGTGCCATCGTTGAGCGCCAGTGAGATGAAATCTCCTTTCCCATCGGGCTTCTGGCCGTTGTAGAAGATCATGCCGTTGGAGTCGTTCGCCAGCAGAACAACAGTCATGCTGACCTTCTGCCTGCAGATAAATCGTCCAGTTAGCTCGTTAGTGACAACGCGCGCATGATGTACGGCCCGCCTGCTCTGTTTAGGAAACATATTTTTCACTATATTTTATTCTGTAGATTTGCGATCTAAAGATCGCGATTGTTACGATTGTCTTTGTAATGGAGTGACAAGTTTATAACGCAGATGTCTGCATGCTCTTTACCTGAGATCATGGCCGTACAGGTGCAGGCCCTTTAACTCCAGGTAGGATTCCCCACTGAAGAACGGAATGTAGGCGCCTTTCTTCTCCGAAACTGGTGGAGAGGAAACAGTGAATTTAAGAAAGTGATGATTTGTCATCGTGAACACAGCACAGCACACAGTACAGCACCACAAAACAAGCCGTGAGCAGCTGTATCGGCAGTGCCCAGTGGGCTGCGCCTGGGGACGAGAGCTCATTCATGAGTACCACAGTGGTACCTTTACTGGACTGGGACTTGAACCCCATCACAGGGCCAAGCAGATATAGCACGGTTTAAGTTGGCCATTAAATGACCATTTCAACGGCACCCCTTTTATCTTTCGGTCTCAATCACACATACCTTAGTTTCATATCTTTGTGAGGTCCAACATACATCACAAATGTTTTACACTAGGGGTTGAACGATTATTGTTGTGGCCGATTATCGGTGCGATACTTACAATTTTCATAATTAACGGTCATTTTTTAAAACTGACCTGCCAATAAAATAAATGAAGGTAATAATGTAATACTTTGTCTCTGGGTGTTTTCACATATAATCCTCTTTAAAGGAACCGAACGCAGTCCTCTAGAAGTGCTCCAAAAAGTGGACCAACAGAAAGGGAACTCGGTTCTTTTCATGGTCACACTGTGAGTTCGTTTGAAAGGGGACTCGGTTCTCTTTCTGCTCCACTTCAGCTCAGATGGGGCCTCCGTCCTTTTTCTGTTCATACTTCATTCTTATGGCGCTCTCAGACCTTTACTGCTTTGCATTCTGGGTAGTTTAAAAAGAATTTTTTTTCCCTTCGAACAAAAACTGTCGACGCGAACCAGGAGCGCTTTGCGTTCAGAAGGCACGAGTTAAACCAACTGCGCCGCGGACTTAAAGCGAACCGGACTGAGACCACCTCCCGATGTGGTCTCAGTTCGGTTCGTTTCAGAGGGGTCGGAGTTCGTTTGGTGTGTTCACATAGACGTACAATATTGCTGACTAATCGATCTGAGTTCGCTTTGAGGGCTGAAACGGACCACGTGTGAAATCAGTCTCTGATGCAGTCGTTTCTGACTAATTTGTTAGATGTTAGAGATCTCTGTACTTTTTGTGTCAGAGACCTGATAATAAATTCTCAAAATGAAACATACTAAAAGGCATTTAATAAAGTTTCGGGTTGTAGTTTTTGTAATTCTAAAATCTGACAAAATCTAAAATCTTTACAGGAGAAATATCAGTTTTTGTTCTCCTTGATCAGTGAAAACAAATGTATTGGTCAACCTCTATAATATATGATACATAAAAAACAACTCTAGGGCCATTAAGTGAACACCAAGGTGTCAATTTATGCAATTTGCTAACATACTGGGGGCATTCAATACGGTACACACTCCCACACACACTCCCACACACTCCGCAAAACCACAGCACGCTTTGCTTTCTCCACAACTAGCCTTTTGCTGCTAATTATCCCAGATTAGTACCCACTCCTTTTGGGCGGAGATGGTTTTTTGCTGAAATTAAGAGGCTAATTATCTTTTACTCAGAAGAGCTGCTGACTAAAGCACGAGCGTAAAAACGAGAACCTGCCGAGTCACGAGGAAGTCAAAGCCTTTTAACGAGTTTCAGTTGTTTGGAGCCTTGTGGAGCTAGGGCTGGGCGATATTACCTCAAATCAGTATCACGATTTTACCTTGAGTACAATTAATGAACCATTTTTTTTTTTGCCTCATAGTTTACTGATGAAAAAGCATATACCTTTGTGATGTTTTACATATTTGAAGGAAACACAAAATTTCTAACAGATTGTTTTAAAAACTATTAAGAGAATTTTTTACATATCTGAATCTCTCGGTTAGTACTGACTGACCAGCCCTACCTGGAGCACCCTCTTCTGGCCAAATTCCAGTCCTGCTGGGGTAAGGAGGGCAATTCAGTGCAACTCCAACCCCCCGTGGACTGATACACTCATAACTAACAGGCTCCAAAACACACAAACCCTGCTGTCATGACGACCCCGGGCCTGGTGAATAAAGCCGCTCTGATTTGATCAAGGCAGCGTTCTGGACCAATATTGCATCAGTGGCCTCGGTTACTGCAGCACGCACTCAGGGGGACGCTGGGCTTTTATATCTGCTGCAGCCATCTATTTCTCCCTCTCCCAGAAAAGCACTATATATATATATACACACACACACAGACAACACACACACACACACGGATCACAGAGCAAACCCCCTAACTCCTGACCGTTACACTACCAACTGCCCCATGTATACATAGAAAGTTCGACCAAATGTATATATATATATACATATATAGTAGGCATTATATATGTATTTCTCTCTCACTCTCTCTTCTCTCTCTCTCTCTCTCTCTCTCTCCCTCGCTCACACTCCAGCACTGGACGATCCCTTATCTCCCCCTGCCTTTCTCTCCAGACACTCGGGCTGACTGAGCCGTCATTAATCACCACGTGCATGTGACTGATACAATTACTCATCTCATTGATTCAAGTGATAAAAAAAAGGGGCCGACTCGCTCAACGTGATCAGCGCAGTCGACTCGTCGATTCTACTTCACCTCCATTTATTATAATCACCCGCTAATGGAGACGCACTCCCCCAAAATAGGGGACGACTCCCCGAGCTGGTTTGTGTTGTGTGTGAGTGAGAGTGTGTGTGTGTGTGTATGTGTGTGTGTGTGTGTGTGTGCGCGCGCGTGTGTGAACATGTCTGTCTGAGTCCCGCGTCTCCCCCTCAGTTTGCCCTTGAGAACCATTCGAGAGAAAGAGGAGATAGCGGGCAAACTAGAGGAAGACTGAGTGAGTGATCGAGTGTGAGTGAGAAAGTGAGTGTGTGAGAGAGATAGATAGATAGATAAACAGAGAGAGGGACGGAAGCAAGGGAGGAGGGGGAGAGAGAGAGAGAGAGAGAGAGAGGTAGAAACAAGAAAAAGAAAATGAAGAAAAGGAGAGAGAGAAAGAATGAAGAGAAGGAGCGAGAGAAACAGCAGGAAAAGAGAAAATGAGTGTGAGAAGCAAGAGAGAGAAGTAGAAGGAAGCAGGGGAAGAGAGACAGCAAGGGAGAGACACAGAGAGAGAGAGAGTGAGAGAGAGAGAGAGAGAGAGAGAGAGAAAGACAAGGAAGCGTGTGTTAGAGAGTGAGGGGGAGAGAGAAGTGAGGGGATAGATGGAGTGAAAGAAGAAAGAACAAGAAGCAAGAGAGACGTGTGAGAGAGAGAAAGAGAAGCAAGAGAGTGGAGAAGGAAGAGGGGACAGAGAGACAGAGGGAGAACGAGAGGGACAGAAGCAGAGGAAAGAGACAGAGAGAGCGAGAGAGAGAGAGAGAGAGAAGGAAGGCAGAGGAAAGAAAGAGGAGAGCAAAACGACCGTCCCGGTTATGAAATCAATAATAAAGTTTGAGGGCTAATAGGGTGAAGTGGATTCACATCAGAGTAAATGGAGTGAGAGTGAGAGGCGTGGAGTGGAGGAAGAGTGGTGGAGATGTGGAGAGGGAGTGAGAGAAAGGGGGAGAAGGAAGAGTGTGAAGTGAATCCTCATCAGAGTAAACGGGGGTTGAGAGTGAGCGGCGACGAGCTCGTACCCGTCCTGCAGTGTCTCCCCTCCAGTCCCATGGGACACTCGCACTTGTAGCCTCCCTGGGGCAGCACGTGGCACTGCGCAGACGGGTGGCATGGGTTGGGCTCACACGGGTTATGTGAGTCTGCGCAGGTTGGACCTGTGGGGTAAAAATAACAAAAATGATTTCTTTTCCTCTACAAAATTACATTTTCCACTCTAATTAGGGCTGGGCAACACGATCTGAAATAAATATCACCACGAATTGAACATTTACCTTAATTACGATTAATAAACGGTTATTCTGTTTTCATTTTGGATCAATGTTATGGGCTCACTGATCACTGAATCAATATATCCACACAGATCGAGGTATTGTAACACCCCTATGTGAGTACTATGTTGTTACGGAGACAGTAAATGAATACACACTGGTAAAAGTATGAACAGAATTTCAAAAATAATCAAAATAACTGACATGAGCAAGATTACACCGAATAGAGGTTCCGAATATCTGATTTGATCCGTTTTTGATGAACTGTACAGCCCTATTTTTTACCACTCCACCCAACCCCATGCTGCTAAATGGTGCCATGGTGAATTCCTAATTCTGGCTGTCAGCGCCGTCTTCCTCTCGTACCAAGTGTGGGTGAGGATTTGTGCTGTAATAGAGGTCATTTCCTAATAGGATTTAGAATTATTACAACTCCCAGATTAAACTCTGGAGCACCAAGACGTGCCATGCTGCGCTCGTGGGCTTGTTCTCCGGCTGGTGAAGTGAAACGGGCTGAGATGGTATTGATTCAATAGACGACAATTTGATGTCTGATAATATCACGAAGTCTGCTAGGATTCAATTGAGGAGTCAGTGATCCATATGAGACAATATCAGATGCTGGTTAGCACCATCACTTCCATTCATATTTAATTACAAAAAGCAAGTAAAATATAACGACGTTTTCTGATCAACCTTTTGATTTTGGATTGATCGTCATAGTTTGGTTGAGCATGGTAATTATCTAGAATGAAAGCTCACGCTCCCTCCTCTCCCTCTCTTACAAGGCAAGCGTTACGGACAGGGCGAGGCGAAGAAAGATCCACTCATCTTCCGCTCCTGCTCTTTTAAACATAAAAGCTTTGCTCTAACATTTCATCCCTGTGGCCAAGTTCTTTCTATATGCTCTCACCTCAAAAAAGCCTCTCGTTTTCTTTCTAACCGTGTTACTGCTCCGAGGGCCGTTCGATAAACGCAGGTGAGCAGAACAACGCAGCAATTTACCAACGCTGTCTTCAGACAAGAGGAGAAAGAAATAACACAACATCTCACGCATGAACAAAGAGAATAATGTAGCTCGCCCTCGCTGGTAGTTATGGCAGCTCCAGCCATGCCGTGTTTATAACAATAGTAATTAATTGTAACAGTAGTAGTAGTAGTAGTAGTAATAGTAGAAGTATTAATAGTAGTAAAAGTAGCAAGAGTAGTACTAGTATTAAAAGTAATAGTAGTAGTATTAGTAGTAATATTTGTATTAGCATTAGTAGTAATAATGGTATTATGCCTGGCGGTGTGTTGGTGCCTGCCCCGTGGCTGGTCCCTGCCTTGCGCCCGCAAATTCCGGTCTCCGCTTGGGATTAAGCAGTTTGGATAATGAATGAATGATAATAGTAGTAGTAGTGGTGGTAGTAATAGCAGTATTAGTAGTATTAATAGTAGTATTATTAGTAGTAATAGTAGTATTGGTAGTAGTAATAATAGCAGTAGTAATAGTATTAGTAGTAGTAATAGTAGTATTAATAGAAGTATTATTAGTAGCAATAGTAGTAGTAATAATAGTATTAATAGTAGTATTAATAGAAGTATTATTAGTAGCAATAGTAGTAGTAATAATAGTATTAATAGTAGTATTAATAGAAGTACTACGAGTAGTAGTATTAGTAGTATCAATAGACGTATTAGCAGTAGTGCTGGTAGTAGTAATAGTAGTATTAATAGAAGTATTAGTAGTATCAATAGAAATATTAGTAGCATTAGTAGCAGTAATAATAATAGTATTAATAGTAGTATTAATAGAAGTACTAGTAGCATTAGTGGTATCAATAGACGTATTAGCAGTAGTAATAGTAGTAGTATTAGTAGTATTAATAGAAGTATTAGTAGTAGTAATAGTAGTATTAATAGAAGCATGAGTGGTATTAATAGAAGTATTAGTATTACTAACAGCAGTACTAACAGAAGTATCAGTAATAATAGTAGTAATAATAGTAGTAATAGTAGTATTAATATAAGTATTATTAGTTGTAGTGGTAGTAGTAATAGTAGTATTAGTGAAAGTAAAAGTGAGTGATTATTGGTCATTGTGAACACACCACAGCACAGCACACAGTGCACCACAACCAATTGTGACCTCTGCATTTAACCCACCCGTGAAGGAGCAGTGGGCAGCTAACAAGCGCCCAGGGAGCAGTGCACAGGGACGGTACCTTGCTCATGAGTACCTCAGTGGTAACTTTACTGGGCCTGGATTCCAACCTGTGACCTTGTGATCACGGGGCAAACACCCTACCATTACGCCACCAACTGCCCCATATCAGTAGTAATAATAGCAGTAGTATCAGTAGTTGCAATAGCAGTAGTATCATTCATCCCCAACTGGGGTCGCGGGGGGACCGGAACCTCTCCCGCGAAGTTACGGGCGCAAGGTGAGGAACAACCCTGGGCAGGCGCCAACACACCGCAGGGCACACACGTAGTAGTAGTAGCAGAGTAAAAATTCATTCCAAGCTGTTTTAAACCAGTTTATTAAGTATGTTCAAAATAATTACCAATTCATTGTGTTTTTAATTAAATTGAAGTTTATTAATAAATATATGATTTGAAAGTTTTTTTGCCCTACGTTTGACCTATTGACTGTTATATATATATGTATACTCTATCTTGTACTGGGCATTCTTTCTTATCATATCGTTCTCTTCCTTTCCTCCCTGCTGACTTTTCTTCAAGGCTCCTTATTAGCAGCGAGGCGCTGGAGCGCGACCGCTGGGAGAGAGGGTCAGGGCGAAGGGCGTAAAGCTGCACGAGCAAGTGCTCTATAAAGCATTTCGAGACTGCCAAATCCTCGACTCGCCGGCAGAACAATTACTCAGCCGGTTTGTGCAGAGGGAGTTGATGCTGGACCGGAGAGATGGAGCACAAAAGTGCACTGATTACATCTGATTATCCTAAACAGAGTTATTTGAAGAAAGACAGAAAACGAGAATAAAGAGAAATTCAAAGAAGAAAAAGAAAGATGAGAGAGAATGAGAAAGAGAGGAAAGAGAAGAAAGGAATGAGAGAGGTCTAGAGAAAATAAAAAGAGAATACAGAAAAGAGATGCCAAGAGAAAGAGAGAAAGGAGAGAGAGAGAGAGTGGAGAAATCTAGAGAAAATAGAGAGACAAATGAAAAGAGAGATGGAGAGAGAGAAAGAGAGGAAGAGAAAGAAAGAGTGTGAGAGATCTAGAGAAAAAAGAGAAAAAGTGGATAAATAGGGAGTTGAAACTGGGCTGGAGAGATGGGGCACAAAGGACTGCTGATTACTGTGTTATTACTTTTAAGCTTAATAACGGTGATGTGACTGGACTACACAAGACATATGTGTCATATGTGACTCTGCACGGCAAAACCATCGCTTGTCGCAAATTTTAAAATTGAGTTATTATATTATTAATGGGACGACATATGACTGAGATATCAACATTCAAAGGAGTCGGGTTTCTCCTGTCACGCCAAGTGAGAAACGGAGAAATCTGCCTTTGAAGTTGACTATCGACGTAGCACTCACAGATGCTTGGTGCGGTCGCGGCTACGTTTGTATTTACGGTAGCCTACGCTGCATTCACAGCCACACGGATAGCCTACCTGCGTTAGGTTAACTGAACTCGGGAGACGAAGATGGATTCCGGAGAAATATCTTCACACTAGTCAACCAGTGGATTTACCGTAAAGATTGAAGTAGAGCGGTCAAAACTGAAACTTCTAACATTCTGCTGGAATTGAATTCCTCACTTCAAGAAAGTCACGTTTTTAGGATGGAAAGGGTAAGTTTTTCAGCGAAATTTACTCACAACAGTACAGTATAGACCTTCCACTGTTTCAAAACACTAAAAACCAAAAATCCAAAATTTGACCCCACGCAACATAAACGGTCTGTTGCGTCAAGCGACTGGTTTTGCCGTGGAGGGTCACATATTGTCTTTGGGCAGTCGGTAGTTTGACGGTTAGGGAGTTGGCCCTTGGCGTGTCGCGTGTTCAAGTCCCGGACCACTGAGGTACCGTCCCCAAGCACCGCTCCACAGGCACTGCCAAAAAGCTGCCTTCACGGATGGGTCAAATACAGAGGTCAGATGGCACTGTGTGCTATGCTGTGTTCACAATGACAAATAATCCCTCACTTTCACGACCAGATAAACCAGAACTCTGGCTGCCTTTGATTCAAGCACTCAAGACAAGGGTTGGGCAATTCATCGAAAACGTCATTCAGAACCTCTAATCTGGCATGGCGCCACCGTTGTCGTCGACGGCAATGACGTCTCAGTACGGGTCGGGACGCACCTTGCGTCCTTATTTTTCCCGCAATCCTACCCTTCTCCCAACACCTCCCATCTGCCCTTTAAAAGGGAAGAAGTAAACAGCCATCCATCTTGCCGTGACCTCGCCGTACCGCCGCCCCGATTACACACACACCCCTCTGTTCACGCTCATCCTTCATCTGCCGCGACTGTACGCCGCACTCCAGGTCCAGGCTTTGATCAAAAATAGAGGTGTGTATGAAGTAGGGCTGGCCAACGTGACCGCAAATCAATAGCGATTAATAAAACATTTTTACCTTGATTATGAATAAAGAATGCTTATTTTTGGGTGTTTATTTTTTGTTCACTGACAAGCTTTCAACAGCATGTATAAGTTGGGCTGGGCAATACGACCTTAAATCAATATCGCGATTAATTGAATATTTTGCCTTTACCTTTTTATCCCATTTTACAATTAATGAACGTTATTTTGTTTTTTGCGTTTTTTTTTTTTTTTTACTGTTTAGCCCTCGCAGCTTCCTCATGTAACATAAAGCACATGAGACAGCCTCTAAATAAGTCGTTTTTTAAAAAGTAGAATTTGAAAAATAAATTAAATAACCATCAAGGACCAGATTACGGCAATTAGAGCTTGTAAATGTCGACTTCAATTACGTGGCCTGCCCTAGTTTGAAGCACGGGATAAGAGAGAGAAAGAGAGAGAGCGAGACGTAAGCTGACCTGAGAAGCCGTTGACACATGCGCAGTGGAACATTTCGGCCCCTTTGGCATGGCACGAAGCTTCGTTCTTACAGGGGTTGGGCAGACAGGGGTTGTTTCCGCACTCGCCCACCGCTGTCCCGTACAAAACGTTGCCTCCGTTCTCCTGGAGGTTGTACATCATGTTGTTGACGTCCAGCAGCCGGACGCAGCCCACCAAACCGGTGGAGACTGAGGTCCTCTCTTTCACACTGCAAAAACACAAAATTATATTTACATTTATGCCATTATCCAGAGCGACCCCCATTTCCTAATTTCAGGGACGGTCTCCCTGGGGTTAAGGGTCTTGCTCAGGGACCCAATGATGATAGTGCTCTTGGTCCAGAGGCAAGAATCCTAATCATGAGACCACCACCACCCCCCAAAATATGTCTTAGCACTCAGCCCACATAAAAAACAACTGATCAATGATGTGTTAGTAGGGGTGGGCGATATGACCCCAAATCAACATCACGATTAATTGAATTTTCTGTTGATTTGGATTAAAGCTGGGATTTTTTGAGATTTTAAATAATTTAAGGAAACACACAGAGACGTAGCGAACAATGCAGGCTCTCTGTAGTGTGTTTTTAAGGAGACAGTATGTGAACACAAACTGCGAAAAGTATTAACAACATTATTTTATTTAAAAAAGTATTAACAGAATAATCATAATAATCTGGGCAAAATGACTTCAATTAGAGGTTCTGAAAGTTGGTTCTGATTCACTTTTGATTTATTGCCCTAAATGTTACGACCTTAAGGAATGTGTTTTTAAAATAACTTCACTGACATTTCTGACATTTATCAGAGGATCATATCCAGAACGAATTACATTTCTTAACAAGACAGGCATTTGCGGGTACTTTCTGGGCATGGCTATGCGCTGAAAAAGGCATAAAAGAATAAAGTAGTGAAAAAGGTGAAAGGAGAAACGATAATGGCTGGTTAGAACTGTTTCTGTTTATTATGACTGAGCTCTTAAACGAATGTTAAAAGGCTGAAAAACGTACGACAAAAACCGCAGAAAGGCTAAAGTAAAAAGCCAAAAACGTAGGAAGAATGATAACAACAAGGAGAATAAACAATGTAAATACAATGTACTTTTCACAGTAAGTACAATTATTTTGAGTTATTATCTCAAACGTCCGTGCCAGACACATTACCTCCTTGTTGAAGCTAAATGCTGAATCTGTAATTTGTATAAGTAGTTTACAGATATGAAGTTAGGATGCTCCGAGGTAGGAAAGTAGCCGCAGTTGCCATAATGTTATCAAGTTATTACCCACTTATTGCGGTCGCTAATGATTTATGTACTAAGGAGGATATTAACCTCATTTAAACTACAAATGGCTCGATTTTACCCTGTTATTATGCACTTATTCTTATCGCCGGTGCCAGACTGAGCATTAAAACGCTGTAAATGCAATGCGTGAGAGGAAAAAGTGAGGTTTTTTGCATACGGCTTATTTTAGAATATTGGATTATATGAAGTTAAAGTGGAGAACGTCAGCTATAATTTAAGGCTTTTTTACTTTGATACTGCGAGACCTACACTTTACTTTTGCCTGTAATTTTGGCAAATGCTGGCAGATTTTCACATTTCTATCAGTGTTGCATGTTAAATTTTTGCAACAAAGTGATTATTATATTGCCCACCACCCCTTAAACGTGTACGGACGCTGTCCATGTTAGCTGCCCACTGCTCCTTCACGGATGGGTCAAATACAGAGGTCACATTCGGCCATGGTGCACAGTGTTCTGTGCTGTGTTTACAATGACAAATAATCACTCACTTTCACAATAATTATAACAGTGATCAATGCCAATTTTACGACCAACTCCGCTTTGACAGCTTGCTCCAGATGATTTTTAACTATTTTTGGGGTTTGCAAGGTGTTGCAAATAGTGTTGCAAATTTAATTCTGATTGCACCATTGGAAGAAAATCAGCCAACATTTGCTAAAAAGTTATAGAAGTCCCTGATTTAAGAAAGTTACAAAACTCGCAACATTTTTGACTCGCAGTGTACGTAGAAATCTCATCCCTTTAATACACAGACCCCCATTTAAAAGGACCATAAGTCATTAGTCAAAAATAATACACGCTCTTGCATAAAACTGTCAAGTTTAGTGTTCAGTTTCAAATCCTTCGCAACTGATGACTGTGTAAAATCTGCGACGCCGTGATATCGGCAGACGGCACTGTACGTGAAATCGACTCTCCGAAAGCTCTGATGCGATATCGGCTGCATTTCCGCAACAGCTGTGACTGATGCTAATTCCTTTTTGCTATTTTTGTTCAGTCCCATTAAATCTTATTAGTGAAAATGTCTATCTGCCGGCTTTTAGCAGGCGAGGCGGGCGGATCAGCAAGCCTCAGCCAGTCAACACGTTCATTAATTCATAACTCTCCCGTCTCCCTTTTTTGCGAGTACTACTAATTCAGAAGCAACAGTTTTGATTGCGGGAGATAGAGGCGGGGGGGGAAAACAAGCAGTAGCGTTGGGCAAATAATTGAAAAGTAATCGAAACCGACGTTCAGAACCTCTAATCAGTGTATCTCTAATCAGCTAATGGCATTCATTTCCATAACCTAAAACTTTTTCTTTTTTTAAATTAAAAGTGAGTGATTATTTGTCATTGTGAACACACCACATCACAGTGCACCACAACCAAATGTGACCTCTGCATTTAACCCCTCCGTGAAGGAGCAGTGGGCAGCTAACAGGGAGCAGTGCATGGGGACGGTACCTTGCTCATGAGTACCTCAGTGGTAACTTTGGCGGTCCTGGATTCGAACTGGCGACCTTCTGATCACGGGGCAAACACCCTACCGTTACGCCACCAACTGCACCAACTTTCAGTATTAACAGTAGTGTGTGTCTGTCCCCTCAAAAACAACATCTGCAATTCTATTTGTGTGTGTGTTTCCTTTATTTATTTTAAAATCACAAAACTAAACTAGAGATACATTTCCACACAAAATCCCAATGTAACTGCACAAGTTTCGGAGCCGCGACATGAAAACTGGCCGAGCAGGAAGACTTTGATTGAAATGCATTGAAGTGAATGGGGAAAGAACGAGGGATGATGCAAAGAAGAAAAAAGACGAGTGCGGGTCAAAACAGATTGAGATGTGTGTTCAGTGCGGTGGTCTGAGGTGGCATAGGAACCGTGTTGACTGTCGCGCGAACATGGGTGAAGGAAAGTTTTCGAGTCTCAAATCCCATGTATTGTTAATGGGAGAAAACGAATGGGTTCCTATGGAGAAAAATAAAGGACGAAAAAGACGAGTGCGGGTCATGACGGTTACAGATATGCAAAGAGGCCCTTGAATCACATCAAATTTGTTGGCTTTGAGTCAGTAAACGTCAGCCGTGCAGTAAAGTGTCAGAATTTGAGCGTTATGTTAGTCTACGGATGAAAAAATGGACAGAACTCTCAAACGAGTGCACATATTAAAAATGTGTATACGGGCACTGCACACCGCTATGGGCCGCATGTTTTAGAGCTGGAACAATGTTTCTAGCACAAAATCTGTAGGAGGAGTAGTCGTAGTCCGAAAAAATTGGATAACAATGTTATTGCTGACCAGAAACACATAATAACCGCTCATTAACTGTAACTGAGACAGAACGTTCAATGAATCGTGACTAAGATTTGAGGTTATATTGGCCAGCCCTAAGAAACAGGGTTACTTACTCCTGAACCAAGTCTTCAGAAACTCCGCCGATGAAGAGATCGGTGTCCAGGTTGAGTCCGTCTGTGCCAGGTGGGCTCTGGCCCTTAACGTCCACCTCGTCGTCCACGCTCAGCATGGCATCCCGCCTGTTACGGATCACCACCAGGTGATGCCAGTGGCCGGGTTTCACCGAGACTGTACTGACCACAGAGCACGTTCCGGAACCTGTGTCGAACCTACATAGCGGACCAAGAAGGAAAAGGATTTGCTTTTCCATCCATCCATTACGTTTCAACTGGCGTAAAATGTACATTTCTGGCATTTATCAGACGCTCTCATCCTGCACTTTGCAGTCCACATCTGCATCTCATACTGTAATGATTAACCTGTGAGCCCAAAATCCAGAGAAGGTTAAACACAGTCTTTACTTCCAAACGGCGTTGCAAAAATCGCAGTCCGAAACCGGTAGAGACGTCGGCAAATCGAAATAAAGCCAAATCAGGCAGAAAACAGAATAATCCAGAAATTCTGAACTGCTTAAGCCCTATCGGGGCCGCATCCCCCGCGAGCATTTTAACTTTCAGCTCAACTGTGAAGCTGTTCTTTGAAAATAAACTGATCAGAAGAGAATAAATCTTTACTTTATTCCATTGCATTGTGAACACAGCGCTAAAAACGAAACACTGGCACAAATACGAGCTGCACTTCCAAATAAACACCTTCACAAAAGGTAAAAGCAACGTGTCACAGTGTATTTTTATTCGGATCTATTCTTGCATTAAATCGCTCTTGTTTCGTTAAACATTGTGTATCGTATATTGGAATAAAGTTTTGGATCGCGGCTGATTTGGAGACACTGAAAGAGCCACTCGGTTCACTACGAGCATCCGCTTCTCGCTAACACACGCTCACTTCTCTTAGCGAACCGAGTGGCTATTAGCTAGCAATTAGCGCATTTTTCCAGGAGCTTGCGAGTGCCGGGGATGTTTACATGTTGCGAGAATTTTCACCCTTGTGGGAATTCTGGTGTTAAGTTGTCTTGTACTGTTGAAAATATTAATGCTCATGACAATCTGACTTGTAGGTGTTGTAGCTAAATAAGTAACATAATAATCGCTTTGTAGCAACTTAAATTCTGAATGCAACAGAACTTACAAAACCCATATACATTTGGCAAAGTTATGGGCTCAAATCCCTAACACTTTATGGGTTCAAATCCCTAACACTTGCCTTTAGGGCCAAGGCTGGAACAGCACCTCCTTACTTATCAGCACTTACTAAACAACGTGTCACTTCTCGGCCTCTGAGAGCATCAACCGCTGCTCGTTTGGAACCACCTCTACTTAAGAGAAGAGGAAAACATGCTTCGGGACTCTTTGCAGTGCTGGCTCCTCAGTGGTGGAACCAACTTCCGCTTGCCGTAAGAACGGCCGAGTCCCTTGCTGTCTTCAAACGTCGTCTGAAGACACACCTCTTCAAAGAGTATCTAGGGGATTAATTTACCCCTTACTATCTACGTTGTCTTACCCATCCAAAAAAAAACAACAACAAAAAACCCCACTAACGTGTCTGTCTGTGAACTTTCGTTTTTCTCTAACCCATTTTTCGTTAAAGTATAAAACTTAGGCTGCGGTAATTTGGTTCAACTGCAGTTGTTGACATAGTTTACAGATCTAAGAACAGTCGTGGACTACAAAGCACTGTCGTAAGTCGCTCTGGATAAGAGCATCTGCTAAATGCTGTGAATGTACATGTTTTGTGTCTCACAGTGCAGATCTGCGAGTTGTTGGTGTTCACTGTGAAACTGCAGATGCAACTAGCAGTCTAGACCCCATTATACCGTGCATCGTTAGTTATGTATTAAATAAGATTAGTCATTCACATTTGCAGCATTTAGCAGACGCTCTTATCCAGAGCGACGTACAGAGCTAACTTCAGGAACAGTTCCCCTGAGAGCAACTTAGGGTTAAGGGTCTTGCTCAGGGACCCAGTGTTGGTAACGCCAGAGGTCGGATTCGAACCCACAACCTCCTGGTCCTAATGCGAGTGTCCTACCACTAGGCCACCAACACCCTCCACAAATGACCTACCTGAGCTCCACCTTTCCTCCCACCAGAGCCAACGAGAGGAAGTCCTTCTTGCCGTTCTGGCCGTTGTAGAGCAGAATGCCGTTCATCTCGGTGGCTCTGAACTCCATGGCGATGCGCACCGTGTGGTAAGCTCTCATGGTCTGGAAGGCCAGGTAGGATTTTCCACCGAAGGACGGGATGTAATATTTTATCACTGAGGCGGGAAGGATGAAGAGAGGGAAGGTTAGAAGTGAGATTATAAGTCATCATCAAATGCTAATGGTAATATTCATTCATTCATTCATTATCCCAACCGCTTAATCCCAGCTGGGGTCGCGGGGGGACCGGCGCATATCCCGGGAACTACGGGGGGCAAGGCGGGGACCAACCCTGGGCAGGCGCCAACACACCGCAGGGCACACACACACTCTCACACAGTCACACCTTACGGGGCCAATTTAGAGTCGCCAATTAGCCTATACTGCATGCTTTTGGACTGTGGGAGGAAACCCGCGCAAACACGGGGAGAGTCGGCGCTCGAACCCAGGACCTTCTCGCTGTGAGGCGGCAGCGCTA
The DNA here is from genome assembly GCA_032718565.1 of Distichodus sexfasciatus. NCBI lineage: Eukaryota > Metazoa > Chordata > Actinopteri > Characiformes > Distichodontidae > Distichodus > Distichodus sexfasciatus. The sequence continues at coordinate 2,559,083 of JAVGVS010000036.1, read as the reverse complement.
ACCACCGCGCCACCGTGTCGGCTAATGGTAATATCAGAATCATAATCAGAAAAATTTTATTTCTCTGAGGAACCAGATGTAATATTTTATCCCTGAGGAGGGGGGATGACGAGAAGGCAGGTAGAAGTGAGATAGAGAGGGTTATCGGAGCGTCTCAAACAAGCCTCCAAGCCTTCCACAGCCTGCTCTCCACTGATAAAGCAACATAAAAAACCTTCCTCGGCAAAGAGTCTCTCGAAGATAGCAGAGTGGCACGAGTCGGGGTGTGCTTAAAATTCATTGTAACTTGTAACAGCAAAAAAGAAGATAATTGTTGTTGAATTTGCTCCTGAATTGCTATTTCATTGTTAATAACAATTATTGTTAAAAATGGTCATGTATTGTTAATATGAAAGTATTCACCACACATGACGATGATGTTTTAAGGTAACTGTCGTTGAATTTGATCACAAGTCATCATTTAATCGTACGTGCTTAATGCTGAAAGAAGAAAAACACAATAGCGTAGATTGATAAGATTTTTATCATTCAATTTTTACTGTATTGACTGATACGGCTTAAAATGTAACACACACAAACTGATATATACTGATAGTCCTCAACTTACGACGGAGATGCGTTCCGATGACCCCATCGTAACTTGAGAACACCGTAAGTCAAGTCATACCACCAGCAATCACTATCACTACCAGCAGGAGATACAGTATAACCAGGCTGAAGTTGGCTACTTATTGGCCAGCTTCTTATTCGGGGCAGTTTGTAGTGTAGCGGTTAGGGAGTTCGCCCTGTGATCGCAAGGTCGCCAGTTCGAATCCCTGGACTGGTAAAGGTATCACTCAGGTACTCATGAGCAAGATCCCGTCCCCAAGCACTGCTCCCTGGGTGCTGCCCATGTCAGCTGCCCACTACTCCTTCACGAATGGGTCAAATGCAGATGTCACCTTTCGTTGTGGTGCACTATGTAGTGCTGTGGTGTGTTCACAATGACAAATAATCACTCACTTTCACTTTAATGGCTTGCAAAGTAACTCTGAGCTGGCAGTAGGTGGCAGTTCTAATTTTAACAAAATGCAGACACTAGCAAAACACAGAATTTTGCATCGATGCGGTGACAGACCATAAACGATTATATCAGGGACTTCAACTGGGTGGTCTGCTGCCCCTGGTGGTCCGTGAGCGCATTGCATGTGGTCCGTGACGTGCAGTTTCATTACTTTTTGAAAAGTAGCTCATTTTATTACTTCATCAAAACCTTTCTAGATGATTTCGGCTTATTTATGAAGAACGAATGGTGGTCTCTGGGACGGAATCAGTTGAAAAACTTTTGCTTTGTGATTTGCTGGATGTGGCATAAAAATACTAGTTAAAAAGAACATCCATTATTAATTATTATTTATTTATTATATGTATGTATTTATTTCATATTATAAATTGGTGGGGGTTTTTTTTTTCAAAATTTGTTAAGGCAGTTGGACATGGGTGGGATGGGTATATTGTTACCGGTTTGTTCATTTAAAAAACTAAAAAAACGAGCACATATATGTTTTATTGCATCTTTTTCATGTATATGTTATAATGTTGCTAATAAAAATATATAAACAAAAAAAAAAGAACATCCCGTTAGTAACTATGGCTGCCCAATCTGTGTGCAACGCAAAATAATCTAGAAAACTTGATGACATGCACAGTGATGCATCATGATATCGTATCGTATCGAATCGTTGACCAGACAGTCGTACTTGAATCGAACCGTGAGACCAGGGAAGGTTCACACCTCTAATATATGTATATATATATATATATATATGTATGTGTATATACGTATACAAGTGATTCAGGTGGCAGTCAGTTCAGTTGCCGGGACGGAGACGGCGGGACAGTAATTAGTTGATTGAATAATTACTGTCCAATCTCTTGGGACTGCAGAGCACTGGTCAAATAGATATCCGACAGGGATTTCCACTGCTCAGGCGTTTTATCATCAGCACCTCCTCCCTCCCTCCCTCCCTCCCTCCCTCTCTGTCTCTGTCTCTGTCTCTCTCTCTCTCTCGCGGGAGAATGGCTGCCTGATGAAGCTCTCTCCCTTCATCACTCTGTAATGGCCTGATTGATCAGAGGGAGGGTTTCGGTGCTGCATACAAGTCTTCAATTAGCTGCGCATTTTTCTCTCTCAGCGAGCCGTGTTTTTTTTCCCAAGTTAATGCTCGTTACAGCAATTAGCGTCAATTATAATCTGACGCAGCTGCGAGGGGTAGTTTTTGCTGAGAGCGGGAGGGAGTGTGATGGGGATACGGCTCCAATAGCACCACAGCAGGACTGCAATTTGACGGCTACTCTACTCATGTGGAGAGATGCTGCTTTTCGGATGATGCATCGTCTCTCGCTGCATAGCGTCGCATGTTTTGGTCTAGAAGAGCAGTGCTTGGGAACGCACTTGGGCACCTTGCTCACGAGTACCTCAGTGATGGTCCGGGATTTGAACCGGCGGAACCCTACGGAAGAGCAGGATCTCACCTTTTTCACACACAGCTCCTCCTCTCCCGGCGGGGCAGGTGCAGGTGAAGTCCTGGCCGTCCTCCTCACAGGTGCCGCCGTGTCCGCAGGGATGCGAGTCGCAGGGACCTGGCCCTTTGGTGTGGTGCAGTACAGGGTGGGTGCGCAGGGGCATCACCATGGTGGTGGTGGGAGCAGTGGTGGTGGTGGTGGTGGTAGTAGTGACCGCTGCCGTGGTCCTGCGGGTGGTGAAGGGTCGCCTAGTGGTTGCCGGGCGACGGGTCGTGACGGCGACGGTGGTGGCGGGGGCAGCGGCGGCGGTAGTAGTGGTGGGGGTCATGGTTGCTATGGGGGTGGTGACGGAGGCCACGGTGGTGGCGGTGGTCGTGAAGAACGGAAGGACGGAAAGACCTGAGACAGGACAAACGACAGAGAGAGAGAGAGAGAGAGAGAGAGAGAGAGAGAGAAAGAAAGAGAGGAAGAGGAAGAGAGTCATTGTGAACACACCACAGCACAGCACATAATGCACCACAACAAAATGTGACCTCTGCATTTGACCCATCTGTGAAGAAGCAGTGGGCAGCTGATAAGCGCAGTTCCCGGAGAGCAGTGCTTGGGGACGGTACCTTGCTCATGAGTAACTTTACCAGTCCAGGATTCGAACCGGCGACCTTCCCGATCACGGGGCGAACTTCCTAACCGTTACACTACCAACTGCCCCGATGAGGTCTGCTGTCATTCTGCACATGGGTCATATTCTTGTCCTGACAGATTCAGCATAGGGCTGGACAATTCATCGAAAATGAACCAAAACTAACATTCAGAACCTCAATCAACGTAATCTTGACTATTATTTTGGTTGTTCTTAAAATTCTGTTATTAACTTTCATATTATTTGTCCCCACTGCGTGTTCATGAACTAAAAACCCACTATGGCCCTCTGTGGGTGGTTTTCCTTCAATTATTTTAAAATGTCAATGAGGGCAAATTAACAACCAAACAAAAGAATCCCACATTAAAGTCCCATATGTGACCCTCCACGGCAAAACCAGTCGCTTGTCGCAACGGAGGTTTCCGAGAAAAACGTGGGGTAAAATTTTGGATTTTTTGTTTTGAAACAGTGGAAGGTCTATACTGTACTGCTGTGAATAGATTTCGCTGAAAAACTTACCCTTTCCATCCTAAAAACGTGACTTTCTTAAGGTGAGGAATTCAATTCCAGCAGAATGTTAAAAGTTTCTGTTTTGACCGCTCTACTTCAATATTTACGGTAAATCCACTGGTTAACTAGCGTGAAGATATTTCTCCGGAATCCATCTTCGTCTCCCGAGTTCAGTTAACCTAACGCAGGTAGGCTATCCGTGTGGCTGTGAATGCAGCGTAGGCTACCGTAAATGCAAACGTAGCCGCGACCGCACCAAGCGTCTGTGAGTGCTACGGCGATAGTCAACTTCGGCGGCAGATTTCTCCATTTCTCACTTGGCGTGACAGGAGAAACCCGACTCCTTTGAATGTTGATATCTCAGTCATATGTCGTCCGATCCATTCGATATAGGTATCGTTTTGAATTTTGAGAATTTACAACAAGCGACTGGTTTTGCCGTGAAGGGTCACAAATAAGTTGCTGGATAAATAAATAAATAAATAAATAAATACCATATTTGTTGAAACTGATGTTCTCTTCCTCAGGCTGCTTCACAACAATTCCAGTCCCTTTCGAAGTCTTCAGCTGTTTCAGCAGCGCTGCCTCTATGTCCTCCATCGAAAACTTGGTGTCTGCAGCAGGAGACGGTGAAGAAGAGAGCGAGACGTAAAGACAGTGAGACTGTGAGCGTTTGTATGCTTGTCAAGTCTCAACAGGAGCGCGAGAGCTTCCCGGTCCGTCTATTTACCAGCACTCCGACCTGAACGCTAGTCACGACTCTCATTAGTGACCGCATTTAAACCTTGTTGTTTATCTTTCACATTGTGACGTGCTGTCGGTGTCCTGGTGCCTCTGTTAATGAGCAGTGTTTTCTAATGGTTATTTTAGATTTTTGCCACTTCCTGGTGTTATGCCTGGTGTTCTGGACACCTTTGTACGTTTCCTTTTCTGATTTATGCACCATTTACATGTCACTTTTTTACTATTTGCTTTTCTGATATTTTTGTTCCCGCTTTACAGTTACTGGACCATCCAAATGTGATTGGGTCATGCACTGTAGCATCGTAACGATACTAGAACAAGGCGCTCAGACTTTAGATTTTAGAGCCGTAAAAATGTAGCATCGCCAGCTCTAGTCTCAATATTGACATCTACGAATAAACTAGAACCTGAGTGACACAGGTTGTTTTAAAGATCACCGATTCAGGATCAGCGGAGGTTTTAAAAATTCAAAAATGTTATATTTCAGCCAAAATCTACGTCTCATAAAACAAAAAATGAAAAATTCTCTATAACATCTTATTTATGATTATAATAGTCCTTTATGAGTCCTCACTAAGATGAAACACTAAATTCTTACATATTTTATTAACTTTTTGATTTAATTAGCATGTTTTATTCAATCACATTGTTATCATTGTTATTTTATTGTTATAATTTTATTATTATCATTATTATTATTCGACCCACTTTTTGGCCACTCCTCCTACAGTTTGCGCTAGAAACGTCGTTCCAACTCTAAAACGTGCAGACTGTAGCGGTGTATGTTGCTCTCATTCACGTTGTCGATACATGCACTTGTTCCCGAGTTGTGTCCATTTTTCCTTTGTTGAGAAACCTTTTTGTGTTTAATGACTAAATGTTGCTCAGAGCATTATACACATTCTCGTTTGCATCATATAAGGGATTCATTGTGTGATTGCGTCATGACGTGATAACTCTAACCCTAAACCTCTTGCTGCAAAAAAGCAATCACATTTGTGTTTTCTTGCAAAAATGCCTCGTGTTCATTAATAAAAACTGAACAAAAGCACAATACATACTTAAGTTTTGACAAATATGAGTCAAACGTAAAAATTACAAACAGCGACAAGATCTTTTAACTGCAATTAATCAGCCGATACCAATTTTTTTGCAATCATCCGATATCGGCCGATAATACCGCCGCTCCGATTTATCGCCACGGTTCTAGCGTAAATGTCACGCGATTAATCTACACCAACTAATAAACACAAACCCGGCAGACTTTTTTGACTTTAACGAGATTTACGCATGGCTAATTTTTTTTAAAAGAGACGCCTCCAATACCCCTCTAGGGCTCTGTGGCATTAGACTTCAGTGAGAACGCGGCTCGTTTCTCCCCGGATGCCTTCCGTATTACACGCAAGTAATAAACACGTGGGGCGAGGCTGGCACGCAAAAAGGCCCGCGGGAGTCGACGTCCTCCGTTTTCGCCCAGCGTTTCAGGGACGGCGGAATGAAGGGCTGTCAAAATGGCGAGCTCTACCGGTCGCCGCAGGCCGCCTTTACGACGGGGCCCTTGCGCCGACAAATAAAAGACGCTGAACGGCGCCGATAAAAAGGGAACGGCGGCTCTCCGTCGGCGAAAGATGCTCTCAGGAATTTAACGACACACTAAGGGACGGGGTTGAATTGAGGCAGATTGCAAAGAGACCCCAGTTTTAGTTGTTTTTTTTTTAAACGTTTTTTTTTTTTTTTAATCGCATCGCAGAGAAGGAGGGAGAGAGAGAGAGAGAGAGAGAGAGAGAGCGTCGTCCCCGGCCACCGGCGCCATAAACAGGCTGATAAAAGCCAGAGCACGATGCTGGATTCTTTTATACAAGTTAAACACCTCATTTTCCCTCTATTGAATTATATCTCCAACATACAAGGGAGTTTTTATGCTCCTTCTTTATTTCTTGCCAAAGGCTTACTTCTAAAGCAGCGCGCCGACTCGGGGAATTCTGATGCGCTTAGAGCATAAGAGGTGCTTACAAAGCTTAGGGTGGTAAGAGGCACTTCACAAACAACACAACTAGCTTGGCATAAAAAAGAGCCAGGACGGGGGGAAGAGAAAGAAGATGCGTCGCTATAGAAACGGACGGGATAATTGAGATCGCCAAGTGCATGCTGGGTAAACAATTTCACACATTCCTAGTCGCGGCGTAGACGCTTGCGCCCCCCGCGGACTGAACTCGCGCCAGGCTTTTTCTTGACAAAAACAAAAAATGTCATTCCGCACGAACTAGATAGCTGTGGGTAACGCGTCAGCCGTCCGCGAACTTTATTCTGGCCTCATTTCACGGGAAAAAGGCTCCTCGAGTTTCATGTGATCACCGTCTGATGTGAGGTTTGGTAGAAAGTGTAGACGTAACCCAACCTTGGGAATGATGGAATACAGGGAAAGGCAGTACGTAATCAGGATTTTTTTTTTTTGAAAAAAGGCAGCTATAATCCGAGCAAGTTAAAAGAAAACAAGTCGTAATCTGTGGAGTGGTGCAGGAACTACGGAAGTGAGGCAGAGACCAACCCAGGACCTTCGAACCCAGGACCTTCTTGCTGTGAGGCGGCAGCGCTAACCACTGCGCCACCATTATTATTATATTGGCTATATATTATTATTATTATTATTGTTCAAAGTCAAAGTGCAACTTTATTGTCATCTCTGCTATATCACTGTACTGATATACAGAGAGATTTAGACGACGGCCTAGTTTTACAGTGCACAGGAAATGGGGGAAGAAAGAATAAAATAAGGCATGGAATAAAACAATATATAAATAAAATACAAAATATACATATTATTATTACGTTATTATTATTATTAGTAGTAGTAGTATTATTATAAAGAAAAGTGGAACAACAACACAGTACAGTGCAAGTTACGACTTCTAGTTGTGAAATTGCTGACTCACTTGTAGGGCTGGGATCAAAAAATCGATTCACTGATCAACATCGATTCTCGCTTGAAAAAAACGATATCGATTCAAAAATTCGCGGATCGATCTTTCCCTGCGGCTATGCACTACTTCTCGCGGCTGCGCAAGGAGAGCTATAAAAACGTGGGACCGGCGAAACCGAAACCAAATAGAGCCATGGCTGAAGCCGCTCCGCTCACATCACCGTCTGGTGCAGTCCATCGACATAGGGATATGCTCGACTCAAGTTATTTTAGAACCAAGCAAAACTAGTATTGACGCAAAATACATCTCTAAATAAATCGATATCGAATCCAATCGAGAATTGAATCGGATCATGACCTTGTGAATCGGAATCGAATCGATTCAGGAAATCAGCAATGATACCCATCCCTACTCACTTGGACTCCATATAAAATGTAATGTATATAATATTTTTTGAAAGCGATTAAACGTTAATATGTTAATATTGTGATACTTAACCTGTTAAGCCCTGAGACTGTTTTACAGATTTTTGCTCTAAAAATGTGTATATCTCAGCAACCACAACGTCTATTTTGATGCTTTTGGTATCATCATAAAGGTAACACTTGTGAGATTACTGTGGAATCATGTTACTGAGTCAGAATAAAGGAAGATGCAACATAGCAGAACATGAAAAGAAAAGTCATGTTCGCCAAAAAAAAACCCATATTATCTACAGCCGTATTTCTTCCACGTAGACCTACACGGTGTTTTTTGTTTATTTATGTGTTTGGTGTTGGAATTGTGTTATGTTCAGGTGGAATTTGTTGTTTGAGATATCACAGTTTTTTAGGCTTCGACGCACATTCTGCAGCTTCTATCATGTCATATTTATTACTTTCACCTAGCGGCTAGCAGCACTGCTTCCCCTCCTTTGGGGCTGGTCAACAAACCCACATTAAAGCTCACCTTCACTCGAGGAAGATATCTACACACTGCACCTTTACATGAATGTTGTGTGTGTAGGTTCTCCCTTGTCCAGGACATGGTAATCTCATCTGAAAGGCCTTCTTCAGTCCTTCAGTTGCCTTCGAATCGAGCTCTCAAGATTAAACGAACGTTCTCTGCGTCTCTGAGACATTACCTGGGTCGAAATGGGCCTCCACCGTGGCCATGATGGAGTTGCTGGGAGCCAGGCTTTTAACTCGGACACTCTGGAAATCCTTCTGCACGTCCGACTTCCGGAAGAGCTCATTCAGCTAGAAGAAAAGCGAGAGCGAGAGACAGAGATGGAGAGAGAAAAAAGGAAATGTCCACAGTCAGGCGGATGAAAAGGGTAATCAGCTTGATGTGTTGATCCGCTTCTCGTTAAGAGCACATTTCTCCTGCCGCACGAAGGAAGCAAAAAATCGGACAAAAACCCCACCGGGTCCGGGTGCACAAATTGACATTTAACTGCAGCGCAGAAGTAATTACATGAACACATTTCGGAGGCAGCGGTAAATGTCACCGTACTAACGACGCCTGATCGGATCGGGTCGGGCTTCTGCGCACAAAATACGTAGGTGAGCTTACACCTCCTCGGAGCGAGGCCCAATCCACCGTCGCCGGACTGAGATCCGCCAAACATCTGGGTTCTTTACATTCGGTCAAAGCTGCGTTCACAACATTTATGTTAATTAAACGTGTGATTATGTATGCACTCACTGAAACCACGTATGAAGACAAACCTAGAATGTTAGACGCAAAATAGCTTGGATGTAGTTAGCTACTTTTTCTCCGTAGCTTGGAATGTAGCTACCTACCACATTAAAACAGTAGCTTGGTTGAAAGTGAGTGATTTTATTTGTCATTGTGAACACACCACAGCACAGCACACAGTGCACCACAACCACAGTGCACCACAAACCAACTCAGCCGGTGCTGAGCTCATCTTCATTTCACTTTTCATCTGTGCGTCTACTATCATGTATAAGTTGATATGTTTCTGTATACGTTTTCAAGCGTCACAGTGTGCAACGGAAAAAGCAGTAGTATCAGTTGTGCGAGGTTTGTTTACAGTTGGTTTGGCTGATCGTTATCGGGAACAGGAACAGGAAGTTGTGTCATTTGTAGTTTTTTTCAGGATCGCTTCTCGTTACACTGCCGCCTACAGGTTTGGGGTGCTCATAATAGCTCTCGGCGGCGTATTTATGCGGATTCGTGTTTATGAATCTGGTGTAAACAAGGATATTTTTTTAAAAATGGAGAGGGGCAAACAGCTGTTTCTGTACATTTACAGCATTTTAGCAGATGCTCTTATCCAGAGCGACTTACACTACCGGTCAAAAGTTTGGACACACCTTACCATTCAATGTTTTTTCTTTATTTTCATTACTATTTACATTGTAGATTCTCACTAACGGCATCAAAACTATGAATGAACTGTGTAAAGGCTATCTGACCAAGAAGGAGAGTGATGGAGTGCTGCGCCACATGGCCTGGCCTCCACGGTCACCTGACCAAACCCAATCGAGATGGTTAGGGATGAGATGGACCACAGAGTGAAGGCAAAAGGGCCAACAAGTGCTCAGCATCTGTAGGAACTCCTTCAAGACTGTTGGAAAACCATTTCAGGTGACTACCTCATGAAGCTCATCGAGAGAATGCCAAGAGTGAGCAAAGCAGTGATCAAAGCGAAGGGTGGTTATTTTCAAGAATCTAAGATATAAAACACGTTCTGGGTTATTTCACACTTTTTGTTTACTACAGAATTCCATATGTGTTCATTCATAGATTTGATGCCTTCACTGAGAATCTACAGTGTAAATAGTCATGATAATAAAGAATAAAACATGAATGGGAAGGTGTGTCCAAACTTTTGACTGGTAGTGTACATTTCCTAATTTCAGGGACAGTTCCCCTGAGAGCAACTTAGGGTTAAGGGTCTTGATCAGGGACCCAAAGTTGGTAGCGCCAGACGTTGGATTCGAACCCACAACCTCTTGGTCCAAAGGTGAGTGTCCTACCATTTAGCAGATGCTCTTATCCAGAGCGACTCTCATTTCTCAGGCCACGTTTACACACAGCCGGGCAGTTACAGAGGTGTTGGTGGCCTAACAAATGAGAGTCGCTCTGGACGAGAGCGTCTGCTAAATGTCGTCAATAAAATGCAATATTAGTGTGAAAAATGACAGACAGCCTTAAAAAGCTGAATATCGGTAAAGATAATCAGTCCACCCCTACTGTGCAGCCCCACGGATGTTTTCACAGAAATAATGGATAACAGGGCTGCTCGAGCCACACTTCATTTACACTAAGTCAGTCCGAACGTAATGTGTTTCCTGCTTTAGTCAACACTAAATGCATATTTCTTCCAGTCAGTCTCAAAGCCTTCAGTGCGTTCTCCACGGGTGGTCTTTCTAGTAGCCCACTTAAGAGCCCCGACAAGCCTGTGGTCCCACTTTTCCCCCCCATGAAGCGCATTAATTTCAGCGCGTCGAATTGCAGAAAGTGGGCTACGATTATTTGGAGCGCCTCGATACCGAAGGCATCCCCCGCTCTTTCTTCCTGCTCAGCGCAGCTGAACCCCACAAAAGGCAGCCTTCAATCACAGCCCAGCGAACACACTGACCCCAAAACTCGCCCACTCTCCCTCTCTCTCTCTCTCTCTCTCGCTCTCTCCTCAGGTGCTCTTCACACACGGTCCAGCAGACTGAAGGGCTGAAGATGGGGCAGAGAAATAAGAGGGATGAAGAGGTGGAAAAGGAGGAAGAAGGACGGAGGGGGTGGAGGGGGTTGTGCTGCTATCTTGTGGACCAGCTGGGCCTGCGGCTCTCCGACACACACTGAGGTGGAGCAGGATTAGAACACACTAGAGGCCACTGACACTATTTTCACAACTGGCCCAGTCCCAAGAAGCAATCCAGGGTCAGCATGAGAAAGTAAAGTGTGTGTGTGTGTGTAGTCACCGATCAGCTGTAACATTGTGACTTAATATTGAGAAGCCACTCCTTTGGACTCCGAAACACAACTCCTACACCCTTTACACTACACGCTAGTGGTGTAAATTCACGCTCGATCATAATATGATATTTTATCGATTCACTGGACAACAATTTGATTAATATCGTCACAATTAAAGTGAGTGAATTTTAGTGAGTGTCATTGCGAACACACCCGCGGAAGTGCCCGATGTTGCTTTCCATAAGTTAGCAACAACGAGCGCTGAGAGAAAGCGTCGGGAAGTGAGGTTTTGAGGGCTCTCAGCGGAAAAACCACGATTTGAGCGGCTAAGGGCCTGTGTCCACCAAACGTGTTTTTTCTGCCGAGAGCCCTCAAAACCTCACTTCCCGATGCTTTCTCTCAGCCGTCACACGAGCACTATCCGAAAACTGATTTTTGTCGTTCCCTTATTTTTCCCCCAATTTGCACAAAAAAGATTTAAAATCGTAACCAGCTGCCTAATAGTTTAAAATTTGGTGAATCCAGGGTTGCAGCTGTGACACTGCTCTTTCATTCGTTTGCTGCCGAGCGAAAGTACTCACAGCGCTCTCGATGCTGTCTCGCCGAACAGTTCCAACTTGGCGTGTAAAACACCTCCTGACCCTCGACCTGGTCCAGGTGCAGGACTTAAACCGGCGACCTTCCGATCATAGGCCCAACTCCCTAGGGCTAATTTACACCTTTTAGGGTCTGTGTCTGTGTTTTTTCCGCTGGCGCCTATTTTTAATACAAATGTGACGAGCTTCAGCGTTCAGAACGCTAAGCGCCTTCTGCGGGAAAAATCAACGCCGGTGGAGACGCTCAGAGCGATTCACGTTGAAATCCGTCCAACTTTTTGAACAGCGCTACACTGGTCAACGTCACTTGTCTCTTGCTCGCCAATCGTTTGTCCCATTCGTGAAAGAGCAGTGACCAGCTTTTTTTGGGCAACACCTAGGGGGCCGTGCTTAGGGACGGTACCTTGCTCATGAGTACCTCAGTGGCACCATTACCGGTGCGGGACTTGAACCGGCGACCTTCCGATCACATTCCCAACTCTCTCAATGATTCCGATATGACTGGTTTATCAATGTAGGTCGATGTATCATTACGCCCATACAGCCTGGTGCCATTCCACTTTGGTGACGTCTTCGGGACAGTTGTTAAAATAACGTTTAGGGCGTTCGCACCATGATGGAAGGGCGTTGCTTCGAATCCCGGACCGGTAAAGGTACCACTAAGGTAGCCGTGAGCGAGGTACCGTCCACAAGCACTGCTCCCCGGGCGCTGCCCATGTCGGCTGCCTTACTGCTCCCTCACGGATTTCAAATGCAGACCTCTTATTCCGCTGTGGTGCACCGTGTGCTGTGCTGTGCTGTGTTCACAGCGACAAATAATCACTCACGTTCACTATCGATATCACATAGTCTGCTGGAATACGATTTTGATGTGATTCAATTCAGGAGTCAGAGATGGATGTGAGACAATATGCTGATTTAACAATCACTTCCACTGATGAGTTTAAAATCACAAAATCTTAAATATTTTAAAACATCTTTAATCCTGAGCTTAATCTTTTCTTTTAGTAAAAAATAGACCTCGTATTTGATATGAAGTGACTTTACAGCACGTAAGACGTCTGATCAATACTTTCACTTTGGATCGATGCTACGAGCGTTAATCACTAAATCAATGTATCGATGTAGGTCGATGTATCGTTACACACCTACCTCCCAGGCGGCACTGGAATGAGTTAATCAGCTGAATCAGGGTGTACATGCGTCAACTGATTAGAGACTTCACTCACACCCGACTCTGTTACTCGGTCACCGCTTTGGCAGGGGCTTGTGGGAAATCTAGGACTCATTAATGCGATCCACCGCGCTACAAACACGCTACAAATAGGTTAACTAGCGGCGGACAAATCTCCTGCTTCGGCAGAGCTGATGAAGCCATCAAATAACACGCGGCTCGATCTGAACCACTGCAAGCGACTACTGGGAGCTGCTGTAGTTAGCATTCCTCCTTCACACGCCAGAACAGATACTGCAGTAAGGCGGTGAGGAATACCAATGCGCTAACTTGTTAACCGGGCAGCGGCTCTGCACAGCTCTCGTAGCCAGTGGTTCCCAAACTTGCTTCCCCTTTTTGTCGACAAGATCATTTTCATGCCCTGCTTCTCTTCACCTAATTACCCTCTCTTCAACCCCCTTTTACCCTCTAATCGACACCTTTTAGGGTCTGTGTCCACCAAACGCCTATTTTTAACACAAATCCATCGAGCTTCAGCGTTCACAGCACTAAGCCACTTCAGCGGAAAAAATTAAACGCCGGTGGAGACGCTCAGAGCGATTCACGTTGAAATCCGTTCAACTTTTAGAACGGCGCTACACTGGTCAATGCCACTTGTCTCTTGCTCGCCAATCAAAATTGAGGACGGGGCGGGGCAACAACTCACTACGAATGGAGCAGCTGGAGAAGATTTCATGCACCAAATCTCGTCTCGAAGACGTGATAATCTATTTCAAACGCTGCCACTAATGCCAAGATGCGATTTCTCTCCGTCTTGTTGGCTAAACTGGCGATCTCAAAGAAACACGTTGAAATAGAAGCGGACGCGGAAGTGCCCGATGTCGCTTTTCGTAAGTTAGCAACAACGAGCGCTGAGAGAAAGCGTCGGGAAGTGAGGTTTTGAGGGCTCTCAGCAGAAAAAACACGTTTGGTGGACACAGGCCCTTAGTCGCTCAAATCTGCTTTATAATGACGTCAAACGAGCAAACAACTGCCTAATAGTTTAAAATTTGGTGAATCCAGGGTTGCAGCCGTGAGACTGCTCTTTCATTCATTCGTTTCATTCATTCGTTGCCGAGCGAAAGTACTCACAGCGCTCTCGATGCTGCGTGCCGTCTCGCCGAACAGTTCCGACTTGGGGTCGTCCATCTCGGGCGTGTAAAACACCTCCTGACCCTCGACCTGGTCCAGGTGCAGGATGCCGTTGAAGCGCATGGTGGCTGGAGGGAGAAAATTTTTAAAAACGGCGTGAATTTATGTAGGAAGAACTGAACAGACTCACACACAACGTACTCCCAGTTTTCTTTCTTTTTTGCAGTGCCAGTCTGCAGGTTAGTAATGAGGCTGTGGTGTGGTGTTAGTCAGGGGTGTGTGCTGAGACCTCCACGTGTTGTTAGGGGGAAAGTCAAGCGAAGGGGGGGACGGGGTTTGCTGTTGGGAGAGTGGAGGTAAAAAAGGGGGGGGAGGTGTGACGGAAAAAACATGGACAATAGTGGAGAAAATGGGCCGGGATTTATTCTTTTTACCAGACCGGATTTCGTCCCAAAACTTGACAGAGGCGTGAAGGACTGAGTAGAAAGACATTGGTTAGAGAGCAACAAAGACACACTCACGCAAGCACATACACACAGAGACAAAGACAACGAAATTAGTGGGAAATGAATTGAAACTGATATTCACAACCCTTAAGCTGCGTAATCCGGCTCATGATGGTTGAACAGATTATTTTTTCATTCTTTCCCTAGTGTTTGTTCACCTACTTAAAAACGTAATACCACATGTTGTCCAGTCCGCCCCTACATCTGTGTGTGGGTTTCCTTTGATCATTTTAAAATCGCAAACGATATGCACTCTTTTCATCAGAAAAACTAATTCAGCATATTTATAGTACAAACCTGGTCTAAGAACCGTGAGGGCAAAGAATAAACAAAAAACCCCTCAAAAACAAAAATAAAATGTTCAATTTGTCACGATACTGATTTGAGGTGAAATCGCCCGGCCCTACTACACGCAGGATCTGACAAAACACACCCAACATGCAGATTATACAGACTCTCCAGGATTTCACGATGTTGCGATCGCAACTGTTAACGCAAATTCCCCGCAAATTCATCACGACCTTCAAATTTTGACCAATTATCGCAACTTTCCCGCATTTTTTGACCAAATCTTTCTCGTTTCCCGCAAAACGTTGAGCCATACGTCAGCGAGCTCACTTCCTTGTTACGTTTGGAAGACGCAGGAAACGTGTGATAAAAAAAAAGCCACAGATTTACCTTCAAAAATAACTAAACAGTTAAAAGTTAACACAAATAATGGGGGGTTTGTCATCAGTCAGTCATTTTCGTAACCGCTTACTCCTTATCAGGATCGCGGGGGCCGGAGCCTATCCCGGGAAGTATGTGCGTGAGGTGGGGACCAACACACCGCAGGGCACATAGTGGTTTTGTCCCCTTCATTTTAATTAATTGTTAACTAATAATTGTTAAAAATCGCAACTTATTTCCGCAACATTGTCTTGCTCCCGCAACTTTATTGCAACAAAACATCGCAACTTTCAATGCATTTTAAAAAAAGAAAAAGAAAAGCTGACGCAAAATGAGGAATGCCACAACAATCCTGAAAAGGCCTGCGACATCCTGGAGGGACTGACTGTAGATTAAGAGAAATCGGTAGTGTTAATTCCCCGCGTGATCAGAAGGTTGCTGGTTCAAGTCCCGGACCGGTAAATGTACCACTGCGGTACATTTTGTTTTGGTGCCGCTGTACTATGTTCACAATGACAATCACTCACCTAAAAATAATATTAGACTCAATTACAAAAGACACTTTTGGACCTTGATAAGAGCTGCTCCGAAGATTATTGTAACTATTCCTCACTGCCGCCCTGACAGTAATAAGTGCAAAGTGTCGAACGGACTGCAAGGTCACAGCGAGTTGCAGCCGGGAAACAAATATTGAATTAAAGCAGCAGGAGCGGCGGGGGGAAAGGAGCGTGACGTCGGCTTCTGTGTAGTGAGTAATCAGCTGAACAAATTGCCCGAATCAATCACGCCAACCCGGCTGGGGACCGGAGGAAGAGCTCTCGTATGATTATCGCGAAAGATAGCCGTAATTGTCTCCTAATCCCACCAAGCGACGGGTGACTGACAGAAGCCGGTTAAAATCGCATGATAAAGGAGCGGGAGAGCTCCCCCTTTTCGGCCCAGACACACATCACCTGCTATCAGATAGGGATTTTTTTTTT